>APFE030112314.1:1462-18075 GCA_000404065.3 Pinus taeda
GTTGCATTTCTTCCTCTTCTTCATGAGTCATGCTAGAGCTTTCAGGTTTCTTACTAGGTGTTTGCATTTTCTTTCTTCAGAGCATCAATTACTGATAATAATCCTTTACTATGCCCTTTGAATTCCTTCAAACTAATTTTTCAAACCAAGCTTATGCAAAAATTAAAAAAAAACTACACACCTTTTTTCACTTTGTAGGAGCCTGATATTGAATCTAATGTATCTCTGTAATTTCGGATCATCTAGTTCTGAAATTGTGACCTATAGTATCCCTCTATGTCCTCTTTCCAATGCCATCCATCTGATCCAAATTGGATTCTCCAAGAAAGCGTTATGCACAATCTCCCATAGTGACCTGATTATAGACTAGTTCAGTAGAGCGAACTTGTATGACATGCCACGAGTCACGATTTTGACTTTTGGCTTTGAAAAATATCTACAAGAAACTACAGTCCGTCCTCTTTCTGTACCTTCTTACGAAATTTCAATCCATTGCTCATAAGGAAAGTTATGACGATTTTCCCCAGGTCACCTGTTTGGAATGTAATTCAGGAGTCTGCACAAAGACCAACTTCCTCAGATCCTATCTCCGCAAATGTAGCATGAAAAGCTCTAAAATTTGGACCCCAGATTCAGCGCAACTTCTTCTCAAATGGGTTTTGTTTTTAGCTTCTAAAACGTAGTAGAAAAAAAGTTATAGCGAAAATTCTACGATGACATGTTTGGAGCAGCGAAACCCTAGAATCCAAAGCTCTGATACCAAATGTTATGAAACCAACTCAAGAAAAAGATAGAAAAGATAGATCAACGCCTTAGAATTCAGCCTCTTCGAAGGGGAAACCTCCTTTACATTACATAAATGAGCAATTTTTCGATGATTCAAGTGACAAAACCTCCTTTCTATATATAGGAGTCTAAGGAGTCACAATATAACCCAACCGACCTAAAAATAACAATATAAAGCCACAAAAATAACAATAGAGGGATTCTATGGGGCACAGTAATAAAAATATGGGGACAATAGGGACACAACAATATTAATAAGGGATACAACTACAATAGTAATGGGGTAATCACTAGTATTATAGGGACCTATCATGATCTCTTAACTATCTTGGAGGGAAATTGATTACTTGATTAGAACCCACATATTATAATTTGATTAGGAGCAAGGGATAAGAAAGCTTCATATTCTTCAATATATTGCACAAGTTAAAATAATATCGAACAGTTTCCTTTTTGTTTAATTGATATGACAATCACTCAAGAATTTGTTAGGATTTTAAGACCTTTTTTAGTGAATTCTTTTCTTCTGAAAGTTATGTTCTCAATTAAAGAAATTAAAGAAAAGGTGAAAATGATGCAATGGAAGGATTTTCTATTTTAGTGCCTAAGAATTCCTTTCTAATGTGAAGGGCTTGGTATTTTCTTGACTCAAGATTAGTTGCATTTGACTTCCTATAATTTCTTTTGATTTCATTTTTTTTGTGTTTATATTGTTATCCTTGAAGTTGGTCATCTACTGTGTGTGTAATAGGAAGTATTAACTACTAAGCACTCTCAAAGGTGATATTGATGGATGACTAACTTTACATGTCCATTCTTGACACTTTAGTATTACATGGTAATGCAAATAAATTATTAATGAATATTAAAGGGAAGATGATTAACGCACAGTGTTTCGTGGCTTGTCACATAATTACTACATTTTGGCCCCCAATAATATATTTGAGGCTACATTTTGGTTGTTACTTGTGGAGCTTCCCTTTGGTTCATAAAAACATCAGGATAAATGTCCATTGCATTGGCATTGGACATCATCAAAGAGGAATTCACCAAAAGCAATAGAGGACATGGGAGAAATTGGTACAATGAGAGGATAACCACTAGAGAAACACTGAGCAGCCATAATTTCTTGTGTATTTAGATTCACCCAAAATTAACTAGTCAGAAAAAGCACCTTTTTTTTCTGAATATTTTCATGTATACAGAAATACTAAAAACGCAATTTCAGACTAATTATTCAAACTAATAATTATTTGATAGTCATAATTTATAATTAAATAGTATAATATGACTAATATTATAGGACACAATGATAGGGTGTGATTGTGAGGGGCATTGTGACAATATATGTACACTTGTCATTGTATTATACAATAATATCTCAGAGTGTGATATCCATCCAATGAAATGTACTCCCAGAGGTCATTGTGGGATTGAAATATTTTATTTCAGTGGACAAGTGGTGATATATTTTTTTAGGCCTTAGTGTTCTTGTTGGGAACGAGATCCCCCAAAGGACAGTTTTGGGGCTAAAATCACATGTTTTGGGTCAATTTTGTAATAAACTTTTAAAGACTCCACATCTTGTGGTCGCAGAGTGTGAAGGTGTCATGAGTCATAAAGGGTTGTCTGCCCTTAGTTTTGTAAATTAAAGTCAGTTGTAAAATACCTACCCATGGTCCGCGGACCATGGGATTGTATAAAAAGAGCTAAGTAAGTAACCTCTAAGTAGTTCAGTAGTTGCTAGGAGATTCAGAGTTATGAAGTAAGAAGTCTAAGTTACGGGCTATAGCATAGGTAAAGGCTTTGTAACTGAGTGTGCAAAGGCCTAGGGTGGAAGTCCATAGCTGAGTGCGCAGACCCCTACAGTTCTATGCGCAGGGTAGATAGAGTCTGTAATCACTTAAAGGTATCAATAAAGAGAAGTATTCTGTAAATTCTATGTCTTTGTTTTGATTAATGAATCTTGTCATATTATGTGTGAATTTCCTTTATAATGATTATGTGATGTGCGAATGTGTATAATTATGTTGGATAACTGAACGCAAATAAGAATATCTCTTTACGCGGTGCTAACTGTGATTATCTAATAGGGTAAGTAAGACATTTAGACTAGTTTGGGAATTTGCATAGTACACTGCACTAGCAGTGCGGAAGTACCTAAACTATAGGTTAGGGTTGTGCGAAGGTCATTCGTACCTTTTCGTAGAGGTTTGAAGGCTGGAATATAGGGCTAGTCTAGTGGGCCCTAGAACTAAGTGACTTATGAAAAAGCAAGAATAGAAGGAATAAAATGACATCACAATCATCTTAGGGTGTGGAAACTTGGTTCCAACATCCCCCCATACTGGTTCAGTTGAGACTTTGGTTCCCGCTCTGTGGGCTGATCCTGAAACGGCCAGTTGTGTAGGGATTTATTTGGCTAATTAACGCTGAACCTGGGTCAAGCCCCAACAAGCTAACAAATGGTTTCATTACCAGGATAGTGGAGGAAACAGAAGAGAAACATGATGCAAACCCATAGGAGACATCTTCCCACATCAAGGGCCCAAGGGAGTTACAGAAGGGAGTGTCCATGAAGATATTGATGACACAGTGAGGGATTTCACCGCGAAGGCCCTACAACAGTTTGAGCAGTAGCAGCAGATAATCTTGGGTTCCATTTAGACATGTTTACAAGAGTTGTAGACTTGTGCATCATAGACTGGCACGATGTCTGCCAGCCTAGCTATCGGCGCTTTAGAGGCTGTCGAGATGTTGTGTGAAGGCCTCCAGCGTGATCGTGTTGCCTGATGGAGCACTAGTCACAAAGAATGAGGCTAATAGACCCAATGTCAATGCCTTAAAGGGAGTAGGGTTGAATCTGGCAGTGCTCGCGCATGAAGTGCTCCACCTCTTATAGGATGGAGTGATTGCATAACTGAGGGCCCATGAGCACCGCCCCCTCTAGGTGGTTAGTGAATAGTGGATCAACAATGAGCAGATGGTACTACAGCGAGATTCTGCCATCACCATTGAGATCGAGGTGACCAATAAAAGCAAGCCCATTATGTAGGTCATCAAGGAGGCCTACTGAATGCTCCTAGATTTGGCCATTCCTAAGGAGGAACCAGTTGAGGTGCGCATCTGTAAGCTGGCCACAGGGACGCACAACACTCGAACTGAGATGGCAAAGTTCAGTTGGAGTTGAACCTGCAGACCACAGAGTTGTAGTTGAAGGCCTAGCCTTCAACTTTGCTAGAAGTCAAGGAGCAGTGGACAACTGCTATCACAAAAGTAGTAGCGGTGGTGGACAGTGTAGTAGTAGACTACACACAACTGTTTGAGCAGTCATTTGAGGTCTTGACAAGCTTGTCAGAGGACCCCAATGTCCAATGACTAGAGATGGAAGTACGCGAGCTACAATAGTGCTATGACGAGGTTAAGGGCACAATGCAAATCATCACGCTGACATAAATACTAGCAAAGCTGCAAGAGGCCAAGCAACTGAAGGAATAGGTGGATACAACGCTGCACAAGGAATTAGTGCTGAAGGCATGACTAAAGCCCTGGCTGGATGAGGCTTACACAGTCACATGTTTTATTGAAGAAAAGCTTGTGACTCTGCAAGCGATGCAGCAAAAGCTTCACACCGACAGTTCAAGAGTAGTGACCGAGCAGATGGTCGAAGATGCAAAGCAGGCGAATGCACAGTGCATAGCTGAGGTTGTTTTCATAAGAGTCGAATTGGAAGGTCTTCACACAAATATCTTTCTACCTATCGAGTGACTCGAGGGTGAGTCATGATGTTTGTGTTCAGGGGATGCTGGGAACGGGATCCCCCAAAGGATAATTTTGGGGCTAAAAGCCCATGTTTTGGGTCAAATTTTATAATAAACTAGCAAAGACTTTGCATTTTATGGTCACAGAGCATAAAGGTGTCATGAGTCTTAAAGGGTTGTCCGTCCTTAGTTTTTCAAAGTAAATTCAACTATAAAAGACCTACGCATGGTCTGTGGACCATAAGATTGTATAAAAATAGCTAAGTTAGCAAGCTCTAAGTAGTTCAGTAGTCGCTAAGAGAGTCATAGCTCTGAAGTAAGAAGTCTAAGTTTCAGGTCATAGCATAGGTAGAGGCTTTGCAGGTGAGTGCGCAAAGGCCTAGGGTGGAAGTCCGTAGTTGAGTGTGTGGACCCCTGCAGCTATGTGTGCAGGGTAGATAGAGTTTGTAATCACTTAAAGATATCAATAAAGAGAAGTATTTTGCAAATTTTGTGACTTTGTTTTGACTAATGCATCTTGTCATATTATGTATGAATTTATTTTATAATACCTATGTGATGCGTGAATGTGTATAATTATGTTGGATAACTGAACACAAATAAGAATATCTATTTACACAGTGCTAACTGTGATTATTTAATAAGATAAGTAAGACACTTAGACTAGTTTGGGAGTTTTCATGGTACACTACACTAGCAATGCGAAAGTACCTAAACCTTAGGTTAGGGCTACGCAAAGGTCATTCGTACCTTTTCGTGGAGGTACTAAAGGCCAGAGTATAGGGCTAGTCTAGAAGGCCCTATAACTGAGTGACCTGTGCAAAAGAAGGAATAGAAGGAATAAAATGACATCACGACCATCTCAGGGTGTAGAAACTTGGTTTCAACATTCCCCTATACTGCTTTGGATGAGACTTCAGTCCGCACTCTGTGGGTTGATGCCGGAAGGGCCAATAGTGTAGGGATTTGTTTGGCTAATTAATGTTGAACCTGGGTTAGGCCCCAACAAGCCAACATTTCTTCTTTCCTAACATTTTGACACTACTCACAACTAGCACCTTCATTCAACTAAGTGAGGCACTCATCTTGGAAAGTTGAATCATTTTGTTTCCAAAATCCAATATGATGTTGGATCAATCTCATGATCCTAAAAACATAGGTCATAATAGTGAGGAAATTTTACTATTGGCAAAATAATATCTAAATTTAAGGAACATGACTCTTTTAGAATGAGCAATAAGGATATTTTTTACATTGATCTTTCTTTTTTTCCATTTGTTTACACAAGTTATCTATTGCCATATATTTTTAACATGTAACCTGGTTGGTATGGTTGTGCCTAAGGTTTTGTTGAAGGTTGAATACTAAGTTCCTAAGGTGTTATTTTCTATAGTGACGTTTTATTTGATTTGTTTATACATGTCATCTAGCCCCATAGTGGCCACTGTCGAATGCTGAGGTATTTGTCATATAAATATTTTATAGTCTACTTTATTTTATATTCAAGTATTCATCATATTTCATGCCTTATACTCTACATTGTATCTTCTTTCGTTTTCAGGAGAGGAACCCAATACTGATGGTAAGAAGAAACAATTGAAGAAAGAGGAGAACAATAAAACTGGAGCAACAAATGCAAAATGAGAGAGAGAAGAGAATTTGTTTTGTGATACCCTTCGAGCCAATATCTTGCATAAGACACACTCATAGAGATTGATGGTCAAGCCTTCAGAGTTGGTGAATTCATTTGCCATGCTTTGGCAATACAATGATATTGTTTTGAAATGATGAAATAATATTTCATGTGTGAATTGTACTCCAACCGATATTAAGTTGGAAACTCATATTGTAATATTTGATATTTTATATGATTAAATTTATATGGTTGAAATTATTTTTATTTCCACTTGATATTATTTAGTATTGTAATTAACATATGTAACTTTGTGTTATCATATTAGATAAACATGCACATTATATGACATTTTTTTTTAAATTTAGTCACAAAATCATACTAATTAATTTATGTTGATTAATAATGAACACATAAAATCAATCTAAAACTACTAAATTAGTAGTTTATATTAATTAATGATGAACACGAATAAAATTAATATATGACTAAATTAGTCGTTTATAATGATTATGAATGAAATTAAATGAAATGAATAGAAACTACTAAATCAGTCGTTTATATAATGAATATGAAAATACCAAAAAAAAGATAAATGACTACTGCAAATGATAAATTTTTAATTAAAATGATGACTAAATTTTTCATATATATGACTACTAATAGCTAATTTATAGTATCTTATAACATGACTAAAATATAGTCATATTTCTTTGGTCATTAATTGGTTTCAAATGATGACTAAAATTTTCATATATGTGACTATTAGTAGCTAATTTACAGTATCTTATAACAGGCCAACATTTTGGTCATATTTATTAGGTCATTAATTGATTTTCTCGAGGATTCATATAGTAATATATTTTGTTGTATATTTGGTCATTAATTGCGACAATTAATGACTAAAGCAATGAAATATTAATGATGAAATTAATGACTAAATATACTACTAGATGGTAAACCAATTAATGACTAAGCTAAAAATGACTAAAAGTTGGTCACATTATAAGATACTGTAAATTAGCTACTATTGGTCACCAACTGAAAAATTGTCATTTATATGCAAATTTTAGTTGTTTTTTTAGTAACTAATTAGTCATTTTGTACTAGTGATAAAACCACTCCCTCATGAGTGTACTTAGCCCATGCTTCAACAACTAATTGATATGACTCTTCTACCAACCTCAAAAATGCATTCAACGATTGGTTTTAATAAGTAAAATGGGGATTATATGGTAATGACAATTAATTTATTCTAATAACATGGGATTTTAGGCATGTTTGATTTACCCTTAGAGCCATTTTTATCCCCCTGTTTTATGAAATTATAGGTCCACCATGAATATTTTCTTGTACATTTTATATCTAGTGATGTATTTCATATTATTATTTTAGATATAAATGTTTACATATATTGTTTTGTTTGAAATTGTGTCCATGACTTGTGGGACTAGAATGTGATCTAAGAAACCATAACCTAGGGCATATAAGCCATCAAAATCACTTGACAATCACACTGGGCCTAGACCACACCAACCCTTATCATGGATAATGTTTTTTGGTGTCTCCTCCCGACTATTGTGAGTTTCGCACATTGATCACCTTACATAATGAATCTATAGAAATCCAATCATGCTAGCGATACTTGGCTACATTTTTACATACTATATATCTTGGCATTTAGACATTCATCATATTTAAAAATATACATTTCTAATCTGGCGATCAAAACCGGGATGTTACATTTTCCTCCCCTTACATTTTTTCAATTTACATCTTAGAATTCTATAATTTGACAATTTAGCAACTCCTATAGAAATTCCAAATGCCCAACTCTCACTCCCCTCAACCTACATAATCCAAGGAAGAGTAGTCCCTTCTCTCCATCACAATCCTTTAGGTTGTCCCACTTGCCTTTGAGGGCTCAACCACTGGTTGGACATGAAATATCCAAGCTATGGAATTTACTAATCCTATCTATAAAAAAATGGAGTTTTTAATCATTTATAAAAAATGTAAATTCATATTTCGTCAAAATATGCAAAAATCTATGGGTAGTCCTCACACATAGCCTCTTCATGCTCCCATGTGGTATCTTTGGGATTGTAGTAGGGCCACTAGACCTTTACCAAGATAATGGATTTGCATAAGAACACTTTGAATTTTGAGTCTAAGACCCTTTGTGCTCCACCTAGACCATACCCTAAACAATCACAAGGTTAGGATTAGGCAGTTACTTTTTCAATAAAGATACATCAAACACTTTTATGAATATTCATGGATGCAAGTAATGAAAGAAAGTATATAAGCGACCTTATCCTATCTATGATTTCAAATGACCCACAATATTGTGCTACCTATTTTGGGTAGCTTCCCAATTTTAGTGAGCTCATTTTAGCCTTCACTTTGAAAAACGCATGCCAAACCAATCTAAATTATCTATGCATTTTTCCTTTCCTTGCACAAATTTCTACCTATGTTATATATCCTTTATATTTTTCCTTATATTTAACATATGTTCTTCCATCTCTTTTAAAATATATATTAGCCCAACAATCACTTTGTTTTCTAGGTTATCCCAACTCAAAATATAACTTCACAATTTGCTTTTTATATAAATTTCCACAATATTGGATTCCTTATTAATCAACTTAATTGAAATAATATGTGTTCTTTTCTTAAGATTTTCCATCTCTACCATGATGGAATCATCTCATCTTGTTATCCTTGGTAACTTGGTGATGAAATTTATGGTAACAATCTATCATTTGCATTTAGGAATGGACAATTGATATATAAATCATGTTGGATGTCTATGTTTAGCCTTTACCTTCTAACATTACATGCATTCGGCTATGTAATCAACCATATGCTTTTTCATACTAAGTCAAAAATACTGGATTCTTATACATACAATAGTTTTCTAGTACCCTAAGTGTCCAACATATGGCGAATCACACATTTCTCTTATCACTAAATTTCTCAATTCTTGAGAATCAGGAACATAAACTTGTGTTCTTTTGCAAGATGATTCCATCCCCTTGTAGCATGCAATCTTTAAAATTTTGGTGTGAATTACCTTGTTGTAAGCCTTCTTTAATTTGTAAAAAGTTTTAGCTTGATCCTAATCTTCCAAAATTATTCTTTTTAAGTCTATGTTGTATATGCCAATAGCTATAACATATATTACATGCACCCTCTTATTGAGTGCATTAACCTCTTTATTCTCTTTTCCCTTAATGTTGTTGAATTCAAAGTAAGATTCACTAGGGAATTCCAACCATCTAATTTGTCTATGTAAGTATTTCAAACCACTATGGTCTATTTTCGACTCAAAATTTCATCCCTTAAAGATAATCTCTTTACATTTTCAATGCATTGATAATATTTGTAAGCTCCAATTCATGGGTAGCATAATTTATTTCATGTTCTTTTATTTTCTTCAATTCATATGACATTCCTATCTTGCATAAGGGATCCACCAAGTCCTTTACATGCATTTATGCACACAAAATATCCTCATTTGGATCTGCATTCTTTAGAATAGGTGCATTGGTTAATAAATATTTTACCTTTTCAAATTTATCTTTAAAATTTGTAGTCCATTTGGCTTATACTCATTTTTTTTGCAATGAAATAATTGAATGTACAATATTATACAAACCCAATGAATATCATGTGGTAACTAGGTAAACCCATAAACTATCTTATCTTTAAAATATTATTTGGTGATGACCAATGTTTGATGGATTTAATGTTCCCTGGGTCCATTGTGAACCAAATCATGCATTTTCCTTTGATAGAAATTGCACTTAATCAAGTTTTCATACAATTATTACCCTTGCAACACTTATAACGCCATCCTCAATTAATCTCACTCGTGCTCCTCTTTTGTCTTGGAGTGTATAAGAATATTACCCAAGAAGGAAATAATAAATTAGTCCATATAAACTCTAAACACTCTTCATCAAACATATAAAACTAGCAATTGCACCACATGTTTCAAAGTAAATGTTGTAAGGTGGTAGCATAGGAAACAATAGCATGGAAGAAAGAAAAAACTTGTATGCAATTTTCTTTCTTTACTGACATTTATTTTTTATCATATGTTATGTTTTAGGGATATTTCAACTAGGCCAATATTCTAGAATATCTTCAAAATGAAGGTAATGCACAACATCTTAACTCCAAATGATTTATAAAAATGCTCTTCATTAATATTCATGAACTATTATAAGTAAATGATTTAAATCAAACATTTCATATCATAAGTAATCTCATATCACATTTTATTCACAATGCAATGGATAATAGTTTTTTTAGAAGGGATTTAAGATAATGTATGTGCATTTTGAGTCATTTTTATGTAAAATGTTGTTATGACTAGAAACTTTTATTCATTTTAAGTCATTCTTATGTAATTAACATTTCAAAGGGATTTAGAGACCCTCTTAAAGGGGTCTCTCAATTTTAATGTTGCAAATGGACTCAAAGGCCCCTTTGTCTCTAAATTTAACACTATAGATGGATTTAAAGAAGGGGTTTATGAATCCATCTACAATGTTAAAATTTAGAGACAAAAGGGTATTCATAATTTTAACATTGTATATGGATTCAGAGACACATTTGTCTCTAAATTTTAACAATGTAGATGGATTCAGAGACCCATGTAGTGAAATGTAACACTTCAATATCAAAATTGCAATTTTCCTTTTCCAAAGTGACATAATTAAAAATTACTAACATAAATGAGTAGTTCATATAGTTCTTGTACTTGTTATTTGGTCATATTTTTATTCTTAGACTATAGTAGTCATTTAAGTTAATCGTTATTAATTTAATCACTTATTATCCAGTCATATATTTTAGTCTTGGACTATATTAGTCATTTAAGTTAGTCGCTTTTAGTTTAGTCACTTATTATTAGTCATATATTTTATCCCTAGACTAAATTAGTCATTTAATTTCATCATTTTTAGTTTAGTCACTTAAAATTGCTTAAATTTAGTAGTAATTCACTTGAAATAATTGCAGTGACTAATGTTTTTAGCCACCTCGTCACTAATTTCATCATTTTCTACTAGTGTGGAGAGCTTTGTTGTAGCTGTGCTCGACATAGGGGAGGCTATAATCCCATGTGTGTGGATGCTTCAAGTTGTACATGCGTAGAATGTGTATGATCATTCTATTGATCACTTCTGTTGGACCATTAGTTTGGGGATGGAATGTCATCAACTTAGTAGCTTGATATCCAACATCGACTAGAGACTTGAATATAATGCACTTAGGAATCTGTTGTCCCGATCAGAGACAATGGACTGTGGGATCCCAAAGTGTACCCAAACTCTCTCAAAGAAGAGCTTAGCAGTGGCCTTGGTTGTGATAGCCTTCTTGCAGGCCGTCATCTTAGAGAATCTGTCAACAACCACGAAAACGAAGTCATTTCTGTGCTTAGTAGAAGGAAGGCTTGACATGTAATCCATGGAGATGGATTCCCAAGGTCGATTAGGAGTGGGCAGAGGAGTATATATCCCTTTCTTGGTTTGGAAATGGCATAGGCAGTGTGTGATTTAATATACCTACCAACATCTTGATGAAGGTTTGACCAATAAAAATTCTTCTACAGTGCTGCCATGATTTTCTGTACTTTGAAATGTCTAGCGACTCAACTGTAGTGCGCCTCCAAAATCATCTTGGAATGCTCGCTTGAAGGAGCACAAATGTGTCCCAGGTGGAATAACAGTGCATCCTGGAGGTGAAAAATTTTAGCTTTCTTACCTTCTAGAAGTGTTTGGTATGTGTTGCCAAATTCTAGATCGCTCTCATAAAGATGCAACCATCTCGAAGTCTCGTGCGCATAGGAGTTGAGCACAGTGATTAGCACCATGACTGGTGGTCTGATGAGGAGATATGCAAAATTATTAGTGCTTCCCTTCTTGTACTTAATGTTCAAATGGAATTATCACAGTTATGTAGACCATTTTTTATGGTGATCATTTTGCCACTTCCCTTGTGTCTGTATGAATTGCAAGTGTTAGTGGTCTGTGTGGATGACCATTTCCTTCCCCATAATGTAATGCTTCCATTGACGATAGGCATGCACAATGGAGTACATTTCTTTTTCTTGAGTGGGATACCTTGAGACTGTTTCTGAAAGTGTCTCCCTTTAGTAAGCCATTAGATGCCCTTACTGAGTAAGAACTACACCAATAGCATAATTAGAGGCGTATGTCTCAATCTCAAATGGTTATTATAGGTCTGGTAATTTGAGCAATGGTGTAGAGAAGAGGTGATGCTTCAACTTGGAAAATTCCTTCTATTTGGTTTCAGACTAAGAAAACTTTTCTTTCTCTCTTCCCTTGGTGACTTGAATTAAAGGCCAAGTGATATGAGACAATCCCAAAATGAACCTACAGTAGAAATTTGAAAGACCTAGAAAGTTTTGAAGCTCTGTTAGAGTGGTTGGGGCTAGCTAATCCCAAATGACTTGTATCTTGGCTAGGTCCACATGTAAGCCCTACTCATCAATGATCTACCCTAGATATTGAACCTGGGTCATGCCAAAAGTGCATTTCTCCAAATTGGTGCACAACTTGTGTTGTTGCAGGGTTTGAAGGACCTATCGAATATGGCAGAGGTGATATTCTGAACTCTAGAGGAAGATCAAGATGTCATATAAATATACCAGCACGAATTCATTGGTGAAGGGTCACAATATGTCATCCATCAATCTAATGAAGGTTGTGGGGGAATTTTTTAACCCAAAAGGCATGTCCGACCATTCAAAAAGGCCCTCCTTGGATTTGAAGGTAGTCTTCCACACATCGAAGGGTTCGATATGCACCTGGTGATAACTAGGCTTCAACTCAATCTTGCTAAAATATTTGGCCCCCTTGAGCTAGTCCAGAAGGTCATCAATCTGTGGGATTATATACCTATTCAGGATAGTGATCGTGTTTGGCACCCGATAGTCAATACAGAGTCTCCAAGTATCGTTCTTCTTTTGCACCAATACAATCTGGCTCCCATAGGGTGATGAGTTTGGCCTGATGTACCCTTTCTACAATAGCCCCTAAATCTACCTATTGATCTCATCATTCTCTGTAACAAAGCATTGATAGATTTGTCCACTGGGTAGCAACATGCCCAGGGTCAGATTGATGTAGTGCTTGACTTGACAGTGTTGAGTTACCCCTATAGGTGAGGCTAAAATGTCCTTGTACTCCTCCACTACCTTTTCCATCTACTGCTACTGTGTGGAGGAGCACTGTCTAGAAGTTGTGGCCACAACCTTCTTTCTTCCCTAAGGGTGAATTGTAGAAATTTCCCACTTTAGATCACTAGATAATGCAATATACTAAAGCAAAATACTAGATCTACTTCTAAAACAAACTTGCGGAAGCTTAATTGATTTTGAGCAAGATCAAATAGAACACATATAACAAAGAATAAGAAATCAACCACACATGAACACAGAAGAACACTCTAGGGAAAGCCTCAGAACCCCACTATATGTATTATCGTACAAGTGGAAATATCTTAGGATTACACAAAGCTTTAGCTCACAAGCTATCCAGCTCTTAGTACAATCCCTCATTTATGCTCATAGATAGTCAAAGGATTTTCACAAACCTTCTCCTCTACCCCCCAAGCCTCCTACTTCCTTGCGCAGTTTCTCCTCAGTCCTCAAGATGCCACCTGTGTGTAATAATCCCTCACACACTGCTCTGACCTCTGAAATAACTGCACAAAACTGAAGGAGATAATTCCTTCTGCATGGATGAGTTTCCTATATAGGAAAAATCCTCCAACTGATAGTACACTATCCCTTCCTCTGATCTGAACTAGGTCTCTAACTGAACTGACATGCATGAGTTATTTACGAGAGAATATTTAGTTATCTAGAGAGCAACAGTTACATACATGCAAGCATTAACTAACTGAACTCACAATTAATTCTACAAACTGTTAGAATTAATCTAACTGGACTTGAATCAGTTAACTGAGCCAGCTAATTACAACTCACTATTAAAACTCATCCTTATCTCTTTAATCAAGGGATAACTTCCTCAATCAATGGAGAAACTGTTGCATGTCTTCACATAGACTTTATGTTTGATTTTCTACAACTAATTAACTCAAGATGAATTAATTAAATATTTTACAAACAGCTGCTAAGATCAAATTCGAATTTAACTTCTCAATTTTAGTTCAAGGACTAACTAAAATTGGAATCTATCCCAAAATGTTATTTATAGAAATTCTATTTTTAGCACTTCCATTTTTCATTCCTTGTTTCTATGTCCAACACTGGTACCCGGACTGTTACTTATAGCAATGTTATTTTTAGCATTTCTTGTTGCCATTTTCAACATTCCCTCTCAACAAGAAAGGAATTCAACTCAAACCTGATCCTAAACCTTTGGAATGTTCTACATGCAACACTTCTCGCAAGTGTTATTGTTCCAACAACTATAGAACCAAAAAAATCTCCCAACTGACCTCCCTGTTGGGCTAGAAACACCCTCTGATGCTAAAGCTCCCTCTACCACTAAAAAGTACTCCCTCTCTGACCTCTAAGCTTCTACAACACTCCATGCATCTCGCACCATTGCACACCTCTCTGTGAAATCCTGCACTGGTGCAAAACTCCTGTGCCTCTTGTATTGTTGTAGCTTGCTAGCTCTGCCCAGCCTTGCGACTCCTACACTGTAGCTCTCTTTGCCACTCCACCCGCATATATCTCTATCCACTCACCTAGTCCAGCTACTCCTCATCGGGGCTCCTATAGCAAGGTCTAATCAAAGAGGCGGGGTACCTCAAGGATCCTGCCCCTATTTCAGCCTTCTTGGGACTATCGCTTCACATTGCCCCACCTCACACCTGGAGGTATGGCAGCATGTGATCCCTCTGCCCACTTGGCTCGAAATCCCCCCTACTGGAGGTCTCTGCATGAGTGGATGCCTCTACTTGATATCCTCTCTGCTTCTCCAATTGTGGCTGCTCCATAACCTCTTGAAGCTACTTCACCAATTGTGGCTCCTCCACAATTATCTGAGACTTCTTCTGGCACTGCATGTTAAGAGGTAATGTACTCCCCCTCTCAACCACTAAGCATCTAACCTTTTCCTTACTCCTCAAGGCTTTGCATGCATCTTGTACCTCAAGTGCATACAGGTTCTTAGCTAGCACACCAATCTCTTTCATCTTTCCCGCTGTCACGAAATTTTCTGGAAAAATAGACGATTTTAAATCAGTGATATCTCTCTCATCCAAAATCTAATTCAGATGATTTTTTTTTTTAATATGGATCTTTCTCTACAAGGAATCTAGATATACTACTTGTTTTTGAAAATTTTGCACAAAAATTTTCAGATCTGCTCTGAAAATGCGCAGCCCAAAACTCAAAACTTCGAAATCTCCTCTAGTATATTGTTCACTGCTCTGATCACCTTTGCTTTGATACCATGTAGAACGTTTTCTACAAAACCTCACTCCCATACCATGTAGAAATTTCCCACTGTAGATCACTAGATAATGCAATATACTAAAGCAAAATACTAGATCTACTTCTACAAAAAACTTGTGAAAGTTTAATCGATTTTGAGCAAGATCAAATAGAACACATATAACAGAGAATAAGAAATCAATCACACATGAACACAGAATAATACTCTGGGGAAAGCCTCAGATAAAAAACCCCACTATCTGTATTATCATACAAGCATAAATATCTTAGGATTACACAAATATTTAGCTCACAAGCTATCCATCTCTTAGTACAATCCCTCACTGTTGCTCATAGATAGTAAAAAGCTTCTCACAATCCTTCTCCTCTACCTTCCAAGCCTTGTATTTCCTTGCGCAATTTCTCCTCAGTCCTGAAGCTGCCACCTGTGTGTAATAATCCCTCACACACTGCTCTCACCTCTGAAATAACTGCACAAACCTGAAGGATATAATTCCTTCTGCACGGATGAGATTCCTATATAGGAAAAATCCTCCAACTGATAGTACACTATCCCTTCCTCTGATCTCAACTAGGTCTCTGACTAAACTGACATGCACTTGTTATTTATGAGAGAATATTCAGTTATCTGGAGAGCAGTAGTTACATTCATGCAAGCATTAACTAACTAAACTCACAATTAATTCTACAAACTATTAGAATTAATCTAACTGAACTTGACTCAATTAACTAAGCCAACTAATTACAACTCACTATTACAACTCATCCTTATCTCTTTAATCAAGGGATAACTTCCTCAATCAATGGAGAAATTGTTGCATGTCTTGATCCAAGTGGATATTGGTGGCCACCCGCTAATTCGACTTGGATCCCCTCTAAGTGCTTTGTGCAGTTTTTTTTCAGTTTCCTTAATTATAGCACAATTTACTATTTTTAGCAGTTTTTTCGGGTCCTAAACTTCCGG
>APFE030112318.1:8559-31084 GCA_000404065.3 Pinus taeda
ATATCAAAAAATAATCAATAAGAGATGGTAATTCATTTAATTTTTAATATGGACTATGAAGCACGTGTTTAAAGATATATTTCAATGTGAATAATAGATAAAATATTTCAATATAAACATTAAAAATTTATTTGAAGTAAAATATTTCAATGTCAACTATCTATACATAATATAAAGAAATTGAAAAAATAATTACTGTGTTGCCCAAAAGAAAAGAGATGTGCCATTTCTTCCATGGAGTTGATACATGATGCACACATGTATAGAAATAATTAGTATTTGGAAATTTGAATCCCCTTGTATTTTAATTTATACTTTCTTTTTAAGGACAACAGAGTTGTTTTAACTAGCATCATCAAATATGTTATTTGAATTTGAATTTATACTTTCTTTTTAAAGACAACATAATTGTTTCAACTAACATAATCAAGTAGGTTGTATTTTAATTTCTACTTTCTTTTATAACCATTAATAGACTATTGTAAAGTCATTATATATTAAATTTTGTTTATAGGGCATAAAATAGATAATGATGGGGTGTATTGTTAAGGTACTCCATGATGTGAAGTCACTGGTTAGAAATTCCATGGGAAAAAATCTAGTCATATTAAAGGTTGGTGTGGCCCAGGCTGCGATCCCCAAGTGATTTTGATGGCTTAGATGCTCCTTGGTCATGGTTTATCAAACCAAGGATTAAGAGTGAATTCATCTCAAGGCTCATGACACTTAGCAAACAAAAAATATATATAGTAAATTATATTATTTAAGATAATTATTAAGACAAAGTTTAATTATAAATATTTTAATTATTGAGGGTGGTAGGAGCAAGAGGGTTTATTCTCAACTTTGATGTAAATTTTGAAATTGAGTACACTTGGAGGTTAGGTAATTACGCAAATAATGTAATAGAGACATATTGATTACTCCATGGGCTCCTTCATGCCAAAGAAGCAAATGTCAAAGATTTGGTGGTATTGGGAGATTAACAATTGGTTATCCATCACCTTTTCCATGGATATTTCCCTAAGAATTGCAGGTTATGAAGCATTATTGATGGAATTAGGAATCTAAAACTAACCTTCTCTACTATTAGCTTCTTTCCATGTGTTGAGAACGAATAAATTTTCTCTAGATGATCTCACCAATAAAGGTCTAAACTTGGATGCAGGAGTCCTAATGAGAAAATGTATTCCTTCTCTTGCATCGATTCCTTAACAATGAGTCTGATATGTAGTATAAACTTTGTCTATATCTACAAGCCTTTTGGAGAATCTACACCTCCAAAGAATCTTCCTCCTTTAGGAAATTAAAATAGCCAATAGATATTGAGAATAAAAACCATAGTGAGGTTACAAATATAACTACCCTAGAAATATTTTCATTGTACTTATCCGTTGTACAAGCCACGATCAAAATACAAATTTTGATTTAATACAATATTTTTACCACAGTTTAAAAATAATGATAACTATTAATATCTAATATTTTTGAATCAAAATTATATATATAATTCTTGCTTTTGTTTTTTTATAAGTTAATTTTTCATTACCTCAAAATTTCACATTACGTCTTCCCCAACATCTCAGTTCTTCATAGTTCATGCTATTATCGATCTAAATCAGCCACAAGGGAAACAAAAACTGTTGATCGATAATTTAATAACAAGTGTCAAAATAAAGTGTCTACTACTGGAAACAACTAAAACTAATAGAGATTGAGTTACATAAAGAAGCAAAAAGTTAAAGCGGTTCATAATAGGTGATTAAGAAACTTAGGGGGGTCATTGGAGTAGGATCATGTGCATTGGTATCGGTAGGAGCAGAAGGCTTGATTTCACATTGAATATGGACGTGAGTCACTTGAGCATCCAAGCTGGCCAAACATGAGTGTTGATGACGATGCACCCTATTCATCTTGTTCAAGGAAGAAATGTTATCATTATGATCCTCGTGTTTCTCTTTTAGGACTCTGCCAAAAATAGTTTTCATCTGTCAATGGAGGGTGATAGAATTCACATATCAGTTCCATCTTCCCCTGGTATGACTAAGGTTAGGAACCCAATTGGTTACTTCCTCCATCATATTAGAGTTAGAGTATGCGTGACGGTCATTAGTCGTGAGGGTTTTGCGTTGACAAATTTCTTCATGAATATTAGTAGGAGTAGCAAAGTGAAAGATGGTTGGGACTTCTTGTGTCTAGGCCTGGGAATATGACTTCCCTTGTTGACCTTGGCCTCCAGTACCCTTGTGGCTACGCATGTGTTGTCATGGCATTTTACCCTAATAGAGAAAAAAGAAAGCAAGACAATTGACCCACAATAGACCCAGAATGAAGAGATGGATTTTAAACAGACCGAAGCATAAGACAACCTCGGAGGAACAAGAGATTCAGGGCAAGCCAAGCCTACTATAAAAGAAAGTCTTGTACAGTGAAAACACACACAACCACCTCCAAACAGAGATCCCTTCATGCTAGGAAACACCAAAGAGTCAGTCCCAGTGCACCGAAGAAATATTTAAAATGAAATCTTTAGACTTAAACTAGCAAAACTCAAAACCATAACAATAGATAACAAGGAAAGAGGGATGTATGGAACCTGCTATCTCTGTCCTGCTTCATTGTAGCTAGAAAAACATCATACATTGAGTATATGGTAGCGCTCCAATAGCTATTGTCTTCAGCCCGAGTGAATTTTGCAACATCTTATGGCATGAAATCTCAACATGTCTTGGTTATGGCTCTAGTCCTACATCCAACTTCTCACAACAACAGTTTTTCCTTCAAGACTCAGAGGTCTAAATAATTTGCATGGAAGCCCAAGTCTTTGTCATTCCAAAACTAGAGGTAGGCAACCTAGACTTAGTAAAAATCCGAAGGTCATGCCCTTGATTTGTCGAATTTCCTCCAAGCATTGGTCTGATACTAACAAACTATTGAAACAATAATCCCACTAGCGACAAAGAAGGAGGCCAGACCCAACATAAATATCAAATAATGGTCTTAGTTCACCGGACAAAATAACGAAGGGAGATTGTCCATTGTATGGAATGAGGAATCAAGTCTACATGTGTTGCATGGGGCGAGCTGGCCACGCCATCCCCCCTCTTAAATGTTATGAGAGGAAATAGGGTGACAGACGCTCCTCCCCCCTCCAAACCTCCATTTCCACGTTGCTCACCATTCTAATTGGGGTATTTTAAATTATATTATATTAATTGAATATAACTAAGTAGTTAGAAAGAAATTGTTATCATTTTTATTCAAAAAAATTAATTGATAGCCCACGGGGCTTTAAATTGATGGTGAATGTGTGGATTAGCCAGAAATAATAATAATAATAAATTAAAGTTGAATACTCGATGGTAGCTAGTTGGTTTAATTATCCCTCTACCATCTATTCTCCGAAGACATGTTACCCTGTGTGGTTAAAATTTGAATATTTATATATTAAAATTAATAATGCAACGTGATATTGAAGTGAATAATGTAACCCTTATAATTCAATTTTAAACCTTATCCAAAATATTATATATTATTAATTATAGTTAAAATATGTATATATAAATACAATATTATTTAAAATTCATTTTCTTAACCTTTTAATTTTTTAAACTTCTTGTTATATAATTATTTGAAATATATCGACTATTTTTTATTGAAGTAAATTCTTGTTGTATAATTATTTGAAGTAAACTAAGTTATTATTGAAATAAATTTATATAATATGAATAAAATTTGATAGTTGTGTTTGGAATAAAACCAAAAGCTATTTCTTCTATGTCTTCGAGTTGATATTGTTAAAGTGGAAGCTATTTTTTGTATGCGCTTATGCCCTTTGCCATAGCTATTAAGTAAATGACTCAAAATTATTTTAATAATAAAGTTAGATCATACGGGGAGGATGGAGCGGGAGGGCTATTTGTTAACCTTGAAGAAAAAATAGAAATAATGTACGCATGGGGACTTGCCATTGCAACAAATAATCAAGAGGAAGCTCTTTCTCTTTGGCAAGGTCTGAATATTAGTTTGGCTAATGGTGTCAAAATATTGTCTATAGTTGACGACTCCATGATGATTATTCAAAAATGTATGAAGCTCCTCGAGAATGTCAATCTTCTCAATGATGAAACCTCCTCAATCATGGTAAGGATTACTTATATGTTAAAAAAATTGAAATTTGTTCCATGTGTTATGTGCCACTAACCACTTGGCGGATGGTCAAGTCAACGTGGGGGTGTTGTTGGAACAAGGTAGTTTATCTATAATCAAGACATAACCACATGTCACATCCCCTTATCTGTAGCACCAGACCAATGTTGTACTGCGGGGGTATGAGTCTCTAGAGAATTAAGTTGATAGTTAAGAAGGTTAGCTCCCTGATGTTTCTCTGCAGTGCTTAGGAAGCTAGGATGGTAGGTTTCGAGTTAAGGCACAAGTGTGGTACCATTGGAATGCAGATCATGTACAAGGATAGGTGGGCATCGAAGTCTCAGTGACTCACCGGGAGATGCAATACAGTTATATCTGCCGGGGAAGATGGTACCATCGCGATACATTCCTAGTTAATTCTAGTGGTGGAGGTAATGGAGGGAATTTGCCTTGACAAGAATTTGAATTATCTAACATTTAGAAGGATAAGATCAGGAAGAATGTTGGGGTTGAACATGCTATTATATATTGTATATTGTTGTAGTTAGTTAATCAAAGGATAGTTATTGTCTAGAGATGGATTGCTGTGAAGATGGCCTCCACGCGTAACAACAGTGGTGGGATCAGGGTTTAGTAGCTCGAGGTCTGGTCATGGCAATGGTGGAAGCATCGAGAATTTGATAGAGAATTCAAGTAAACAAGTTATAAAGGGTATTGTTAAGGAAATTAATGAAAATATGACAGTTTTTTATGCTTAATTATTTGGATTGGGTAAATATATGGAATTATTGTAGAAGACAATGGAAAGCATGTGTGTCGATGTGTTGAGCGTACGAAGGTGGATAACATGGAAATAAAACTTGAAATTTCTATTGTTCGGGCTTTAAAGGAAGTATTCAGGGTGGGGGAAGCCATGGTCTTCAACACTGCTGGTGCCGAGGTTGCTGCTGCTGAGCGGGTTTTGGATGATGGAGAGGATGTCTTGGAGGAATTGACAACTACTGTGGATGAAACTTCGAGCGAAGAATTCGATCCCAGTAGAAGTTGAAAGATTCTCATTTTAATAATATATATGTGTTATGTCAATGTATAGAATATAGTGGTGCTTTCTAGAGAGTCTACAGTTATAGTAATGTTCAAAGACTATATGTAAATAATGCCGGCAGCAAAAAAGTTCCATTCCAATGTAAATCGATGAAAGTTGCAGAGTGCACAATCTTGAATTTTGTACAGGGCCTGGCCCTTTTCCAATTTATATAATATAATGAAAATGCTACCCATTTCTTAAAAAAAAAGTTAGATCATAGAAAGTGTCTTCCATTTAAGAGGTACACTTCATAAGTTAAAATAAAGGTGTAACTAAATTTTAATTAATTTTTTCTCTTAAGAAATGATGAAGATTAAATTTATGTATAGATAATGTGCGTTAAATTTATATATAAATGTTTTCTATATAAAAATATAGTGTTTAACGAAATGGTGTAAATAATTATGGAATGAAAAAGTAAAAGTGCAAGATGTATTAGGTTGGGTAAATGGTGTATTAGGTTGGGTAAATGGTGGGGAAAGAATATTGATATAATATATTTAATTTTAATGTTGGAGGTTTTTGTACAAGATAAATTTTTAAGACATATTGATTAATTAATTAATTAATTTTATCTTTTTACACGAAAGAGTATTGGTTATATTAATTCGCACCTGGTCGCGGCTGAAAATCGAGAGATTTATATTGTCATTGCATCACTGGGCTTCATAAGTTGCATATGCAGGCTATCTAACTAGACCCAGTTATCCATCAAAATTTCAAAACAAGATTGTACTATTATTATTACTCTGGTATAGACTCGACATAATTGTGATAAGAGCAAGATACTTATAAAACTAGACATCACAACACGGACTAGTCTTCAGGGATGGCAAGGCAGTTGAGGTATAAGCCTAGTATTTCCTATGTAGGTGGAGAATTCTACTTGGAGAGTTGAATTTGAAGGTCCTTGCGCATGCTTCTGAGTGCCCTAACTTCATCTTCCAGCTGACCAATTTTCTTGGCTTTTTCCATAATCATCTCTCGATTCTCACTAGCCACTACCCTATGTTAGTGAAGGAGCACCTGCAACTTGGCGATATCGACATCTAATTCTATGTTTTCACAGGAACATGATTCATGAGTAGGGGGGAGAAGGTGTCCAGGGGAGGGAATTTGACCCAATTATGCTCGCTGCAACTTTTCACCCAGATCGAGCCAGGACGATGCTAACCCCAGGAACCTTTTTCCATAACAATTAACATGATGTGAATCCTTTTGATAGCAGTAAGTACAACACACGTGCATCCTTTTGACAGCATGATTGGCCTTGTCCTGTGGACCTTTGGCTGCTTGCTTCCTTTCCTTCAAAAGTTTCCTCTATGTGGCCATCCTCTTCCAACATCTAGAAACATAATGGTTATCCAAACCACAAAAGGAACATGCAATTCTTTTTCCATGCTTTACAAAATCAAAAGGAATGTGTTTAGAACCAGATTTATACCTGCCTATTTCACCTTTATTGCCTTCAGAGGAGGTGAGACAAATGAAGAAGTAGCTCCCTTTGGAACACTATCACTTTCTTCAAGGTTGTCAGAGTTTCCACAACTCCCTGGTTCAAATATGTGCTTCTGAACACCTGCATCATGGGAATGATGTTTCAAGCTATTGCATTCTTCCTGAATACAATCCTCACACTTCTGAGGTAGAGGACCTACAATGAAAATCCTTTTTGGAACTGTTTCAATGGCCTTCATGGCAGCTTTGGAACTCTCTCCATAAGACTGTCCATAGCCAAGACCCAAATACTTAGGCATTTCCTCAACCATTATTGGCTCAACAATACCTTGTGCATGTTTGCCCAATCCTTTTCCTTCATATCCCATCTTGGACATTAGCTTGGAACATATGCCTTTGGTATGTTTTTCAAAATAACCAATATAAGCATTCTTAGAAGAATTTGAAGACAAACAGGAATGGTTTACCTCTTCTTCAAGCTGATACTTGGCCAAGGCTTCTTTTGCAACAAAGAATTGTGACTCCAACTCATGCATCCTTTTCAGGTTCATACTTCCAATATGAAGTTGCCTCTCCATTTCCTGCAATTTGTCAGAAAGCATCTGCTTCTCTTCCTCCACGAAATTCAACTGCTCTCTAAGTATGTTGCTCTTCCTTCCATCCTCATACATTTCTCTCACCATATCCAGCATGGTGGACAAATCTTGCTTCATGTCTCCATTAAAGGAACTTCAAGAGCAAGAAGAATTTGAGAACTCACTTGTAGAATTTGTCATTATACCAATGAACAAAAGAACTCCAAACAAGATTAATAAAGAGCTTATTCAACAACCTTTTGCAACAAACCTCTTGTGTTTCAAGGGTTGCTTTGAGGTCCTTTAGGATAGAAGAATGCCTTCAGCTCTTCTTCCTTCTTGTCCTTCCTGGACTGAGCAATCAATAACTTTCCCTTCTCCTCTGCAAACTCAAACAATAGTCAGTCTGCAACCAAGCATACAATCGATGAGGCAACCAATCCTTGATTGTCAAAACACCTTTCAGACAAGCAATCTTGGCCCTGTCAAATCAAGCATTCTGATACAAACTTCTTTGAAGGTGGGGTTAATCAATCTTAAGCTCCGATACCATCTAATATGAAAATGGGGCTCTTAGGCTTCTTGTCTAACTTACAAGAACCTCTTCCACTTCCAAAGCTTTAAATTTTCCCAAGTCTATTTGATTAACCAATGTGGAAATAAGAAATGCTCAAAAATATGGGTGTATGTTTGTCTTTGTTTTCAGCTGATTACTTACTTTAAAATCTGTTGTTTGTGCTGATATGAAGGAGGTACTTAAACTGATATATAAATGCACATAACAGTAGTTAAAGCAGCAGTAAAAACAAATGCATAAGACAATAGTGTAATATGGAGTTCACCCCGATATCTTGGGCTACATCTCCTTGAGTTCTAATCAACTCGATTAGGCTCTCTAAGATTATGGCAATAGTTCTTTTACAAGTGCCTACACTTAGCTCCAATGTTTTATACAGGAACATTGGGCTCAAAACACCATCTTATCCCTTGGCTCTTGGAGCTCTTCGACTTTCTAGCTCTGGCTCTGGCTGTGGCTCTGACTCTAGCTCTGGCTCTGTGCCTCGGGCTCTGGTTCTAGCTCTCAGCTCTCACTTCTGGCGCTTGCCCTGGCTCTTGGCTCTTGCTGTGGCTCGCGGCTCTCTGCTCTGGCTTTCTAAGCTCTTTCTCCCGACCTTTTACAAGCCTCTGTGAGTCGCTCGAATTCCAAGCAACTCCAACAACAATATGCTGCTGTCAATTGAGCTCTTTGGCTTTTCCACTCGACCTCCAAGTGACTCCCTAGACTTTCTGCACATGCAACGTCTTCTTGCTGTACGCTTTTTTTTCTTCTCCTTTACTCTTTGTCTGTTCGTGGCTCTTAGAACCATTTTGTTCCCCAGTTGTTTGTTTCCTCTCCCGGTTCTTCAAATTGCCTGCCTCTGTGTTGGAATTCCCTACTCTGCGTCATCATCACTGTAACGCTTCACAGAGAGGTGGCCACTTGTCTCCTCACGAGCTGAGCCAGTTCTTCCTCAAATGGTTCATTACTTCGGTTACTCTGTAAAATGATTCATCCGCCAACTCATCAGTCCAATCGGACTTCAACCTTTATGTGTTGAAGCTTACTTTCCCCGTCGAATCAAGTTTTCCATTGGGCGCAATCTTTGCCGTTTGATCTGGGGCCTCAAGATCCTACGGTTATCGCTCTTATCGCACGGTTGACTTGCTCGGACGTTAGCCCACGACGAGAGCGGTTTTCTCTCTCATCTGTCGGACACTCGTCAATCACTATATGGCATCGCTGTGTCCTCTGACAATTCCGCTTACCACCCAAAATGCTTTCGATATTCCGCCGATTTTGGAGCGCAGGACCCGCCTTCGATTTTAGCGCTTTTCCCACGGTTTCTTGGCTTCCCTTGTGACCGATCGCTCGGGGCTTTTCCTTCTTGAGGGGTTTTTCACAGCGATGCGCACGCTAATTGCGCATCAGAAACCACCTCTGTTTTCTGATCTGGATTTCCCATTTGATAGTTTGCACCACTGCGTGGTCTCCATGGGCCTCGGTCAGCATACTTTGACCGAAGGTCCTCATTGCTTCTGTGTTGGTTGCAAATTGTCGTTGTTCAGAGGTTATTTCTTATAGGCTTCGAGATCCATAAGACTTTAAACTTCGGTATGAGATTTTACATAGTTCGGGTAGCTTTAAGAGAGTTTAAGGATCCAATTTCGGATCACGCCTTCCCACTAAAAGAACTTTTGGTCCACCAAAAGACTGATATATTGATCTGAGCAGTAAATGAGAGTAACAACACCCTCTTCTTTCCGCCTCCCTACACTTGCCTTTGCATAGTGCCTCTGAGCCAAAATCTTCAACCACTCCCCTTCCTGGATGGGTTGATAGTCTCGGGAAGAACGATTTTCCTCCTTGACTTCATGCAGAACTTATGCTGTGAAGTTTACAAAAGGTAGTTTGAGCTTCTTTGCCTTGGTCCTTGATCCAAGGTGGCTCAAACAAATGTGAAGTACATCTGCTCCACAAAGCTTTCATTTGTACTTGTTTGAAAAGCTGCAAACAACAATTGTTAACAACAACAGGCATACAGACAACAATTGCATGGGCTAACTCCTGCTTCAACAAAGAAACAAATTTCACATCTTGTGAACCCTTCCATGTCTTACATCTGCATACAAATGACAAGCCAATAAAACATGCCTTTAAAACAAACGACCCTTCAAGTCAAGCATGTAGGAAAAAGACCTTTAGGACTCTTTTCCAAAAGATGAAACGCTTCATCCTTATCTCCATTTTAGGAACCAAGCCAGCATCACATGCATCTCATGCTCAAGCATGCATTCCATCTATCAAATTTCGCTTAAGTACACTGTACTTCCGAAGCTAAAATGAACATATTGTTGCAACAATAAAGTGAGTTTCCTACTCAACTTCTTTGTATTTACCATTTGGCAAGATCCTGCAACTTGCATTTATTCCTCAAATAAATGCAAACAGATGCATCAAAGGACATGCAGTCTTAATTGGATAAGAATTCTAACCATTTCTTACTAATCCATTTCAAAGGTCCCTCCTTTGTTTGCACATCAGCATCAATATGTGAGTCATCTTGAACCACATCAATCATGGAATCTTTATTTCCATCCCTGCCATTTTCTTTTTCCACTTTCTCCTTCAACTTTGGTGGAAGCAGTGCTGGATTCAAAATCCAACACCTTTCAGCAAGATGCCCTTACTTATGGCAGTAAGTGCAACACACGTTCATCCTTTTGACAACGTGATTTGCCTTGTCCTGTGGACCTTTGGTTGCTTTCTTCCTTTCCTTCAAAAGTTTCCTTTATGTGGCCATCCTCTTCCAACATCTAGAAACATAATGGTTATCAAAACCACAAAAGGAACATGCAATTCTTTTTCCATGCTTTACAAAATCAAAAGGAATGTGTTTAGAACCAGATTTATACCTGCCTCTTTCACCTTTATTGCCTTCAGGAGGAGGTGAGACAAATTAAGAAGTAGCTCCCTTTGGAACACTATCACTTTCTTCAAGGCTGTCAGAGTTTCCACAACTTTCTGGTTCAAATATGTGCTTCTAAACACCTGCATCATGTGAATGATGTTTCGAGCTATTTCATTCCTCCTGAATACAATCCTCACACTTATGAGGTAGAGGACCTGCAATGAAACTCCTTTTTGGAACTGTTTCAATGGCCTTCATGGTAGCTTTGGAACTCTCTCCATAAGAATGTCCATAGCCAAGACCCAAATACTTAGGCCTTTCCTCAACCATCATTGGCTCAACAATACCTTGTGCATGTTTGCCCAATCCTTTTCCTTCATAGCCCATCTTGGACATTAGCTTGGAACCTATGCCTCTGGTATGTTTTTCAAAAGAACCAATATAAGCATTCTTAGAAGAATTTGAAGACAAACAGGAATGGTTTACCTCTTCTTCAAGCTGATACTTGGCCAAGGCTTCTTTTGCAACAAAGAGTTGTGACTCCAACTCATGCATCGTTTTCAGGTTCATATTTGCAATATGAAGTTGCCTCTCCATTTCCTGCAATTTGTCAGAAAGCATTTGCTTCTCTTCCTCCACAGAATTAAACTGCTCTCTAAGTACATTGCTCTTCCTTCCATCCTCATACAGTTCTCTCACCATATCCAGCATGGTGGACAAATCTTGCTTCATGTCTCCATTAAAGGAACTTCGGGAGAAAGCAGAATTTGAGAACTCACTTGTAGAAGTTGTCATTATACCAATGAACAAAAGAACTCCAAACAAGATTAATAAAGAGCTTATTCAACAACCTTTTGCAACAAACCTCTTGTGCTTCAAGGGTTGCTTTGAGGTCCTTTGGGATAGAAGAATGCCTTCAACTCTTCTTCCTTCTTGTCCTTCCTGGACTGAGAAATCAATAGCTTTCCCTTCACCTCTGCAAACTCAAACAATAGTCAGTCTGCAACCAAGCATACAATCGATGAGGCAATCAATCCTTGACTATCAAAACACCTTTCAGACAAGCAATCTTTGCCCTGTCAATCAAGCATTCTGATACAACCTTCTTTGAAGGTGGTGTTAATCAATCTTAAGCTCCGATACCACTTGATCTGAAAATGGGGCTCTTAGGCTTCTTGTCTAACTTACAAGAACCTCTCCCACTTCCAAAGCTTTAAATTTTCCCAAGTCTATTTGATTAACCAATGCGAAAATAAGGAATGCTCGAAAATATGGGTGTATGCTTGTCTTTGTTTTCAGCTGATTACTTACTTTAAAATCTGTTGTTTGTGCTAATATGAAGGAGGTACTTAAACTGATATATAAATGCACATAACAATGGTTAAAGCAACAGTAAAAACAAACACATAAGGCAACAGTATAATATGGAGTTCACCTCGATATCTTGGACTACATCTCCTTGAGCTCTAATCAACTCGATTAGGCTCTCTGGGATTATGGCAATAATTCTTTTACAAGTGCCTACACTTAACTCCAATGTTTTATACAGGAACATTGGGCTCAGAACACGATCTTATCTCTTGGCTCTTGGAGCTCTTTGGCTTTCTAGCTCTTGCTCTTGGCTCTATATCTTGCTCTGGCTCTGGCTGTGGCTTTGACTCTAACTCTAGCTATGTGGCTCAGGCTCTGGTTCTGGCTCTCAGCTCTTGCTTCTGGCGCTCACTCTGGCTCTTAGCTTTGGCTGTGGCTCGCGGTTGTCTGCTCTGGCTTTTCTAAGCTCTTTCTCCCGGCCTTTTACATGCCTCTGTGAGTCGCTCGACTTCCAAGCAACTCCAATAGCAATATGCTGTTGTCAATTGAGCTCTCTAGCTTTTCCACTTGACCTCCGAGTGACTCCCCAGACTTTCTGTGCATTCAACATCTTCTCGTTGTACGCTTTTTTTCTTCTTCTTTACTCTCTGTCTGTTCGTGGCTCTTAGAACCATTCTGATCCCCGACTGCTTGTTTCCTCTCCTGGTTCTTCAGATCACCTGCCTCTGTGTTGGAATTCCCTGCTTTGCGTCATCATCACTGTAAGGCTTCACAAAGAGGTGGCCACTTGTCTCCTCACGAGCTGAGCCAACTCTTCCTCAAACGGTTCGTTACTTCGGTTACTCTGTGAAATGATTCATCCGCTAACTCAGCAGTCCAATCGGACTTCAACCTTTATGTGCCGAAGCTTACTTTCCCTATCGAATCCGGTTTTCCATAGGGCACAATCTCTGTCGTTTGATCTGGGGCCTCTAGATCCTACGGTTATCACTCTTATCGCGCAGTTGACTTGCGTGGACGTTAGCCCGCGATGAGAGCGGTTTTCTCTCTCCTTCGCTGGACACGCGTTAATCACTGTATGGCATCGCTGGGTCCTCTGACAATTCTTCTTACTGCCCAAAACGCTTCCAATATTCCGTCGGTTTTGGAGCGCGGGACCTGCCTTCGGTTTTAGCGCTTTTCCCACGGTTTCTTGGCTTCCCTTGTGACCGAGCGCTCGGGGCTTTTCCTTCTTGAGGGGTTTTTCCCAGCGATGTGCGCACTAATCGTGCATCAGAAACGACATTCGTTTTCTGATCTGGATTTCACATTTGCTAGTTTGCACCACTGCGCGGTCTCCATGGGCCTCGGTCAGCGTACTTTGACCGAAGGTCCTCGTTGCTTCCGTGCTGGCTGCAAATTATCGTTGTTCAGAGGTTATTTCTGATAGGCTTCGATATCCATAAGACTTTAAACTTCGGTATGAGCTTTTACAAAGTTCAGGTAGCTTTAACAGAATTTAAGGATCCAATTTTGGATCACACAAATTTATATAAAGAAAAATAAAATAATTATTTGAAAAAGATGTGTAAACTATTTATTATTTTAAAAAATTTCATTATATATATATATAATATATATAAAGGAAAAGAGAAATAGAAGAAAATATTTCTTACTTTTTAGTTGAAAAGAGTTGTTGTGTAATTAATTAAATTCTTAATATGAAGGTTATATATGGCATGTAAAAAGTATTAATAAGAATAAATTTTAATGTATGCTTAAATAAAATATTTGAATATACATATTGAGTAAAGTATTTCAACATCATCTATTTCTCTCTATATAATGGGATGTGTAATTCCTTCAATACTTAATATGGAGTTGACACACACACACACACATATATATATCATGGGTATATTATTTCTACTTTTCAATATGAGGAAAACTTGTATTTGAAAATGCTGAAGATGATGGTTAATGCCCATTAAGACCAAAATGGCCTATCAGACCTTAATAAAGTGAGAGTCTTTTTAACATTTTATTTCTATGATCGAAAAGAAGGGAGATGAGCGTTCTTAGATTACCATAAGTTTGCTAACTTAGCAAGTCAAGAAGGTTGGTAGTCTAGCAAATGTTTAGAAATTAGAACGGTTGTGAGTAAGAGTCGGGCAATCCAAGAAAAAATGTTTTTCATCTTCAACCCCTTTAGTGTCGCAAAGGTGACAAACTCTTTCATACCAGGGTGTTTTGAGAATAGACCAACGTCTGGTTTCATTGTGAAGCTCATGAGAATTAGTTCTTATATTTTCAATGTTTATTTTCTTCTTAGCATTGGTGAAGATAGAATGATAATTCTAGTTTTCGAGATTGGGGTTGAACACCTCCTTATAATATCTTAGTGTCCTTTTCCCTCTAACTCCATATCGTCTCACAATTTATCCTTAAATTCAGAAGTAATAATATTCCTAATATTATCCTTATTCTTCAATATGATCTCCTCCTTTACCCCTCATGTGACTCCCCAATGGTCTAGCCAAGGATGGACATCCATATGCCAACCTCATTTGAGTTAGAGGTGAGGGTTTTGGCTTGAGTTAGAAGCAATTTTATGATACCTCTTGGCTTCCATGTTGTTTAGATTCTTCTTATACATGAGATACCTAACCATAGCCATATTTTCAATGGGGGAAAGACTAGCTTCAATCTAAGGATAGGGTAGGGAGTATTTCCTTTAGTCTTGAGGTTGTAGGTTATAAATTGCTTTTGGATTAGCTCAATATTCCTCCATGATTCTTTAGATATACTACAACCCCAAACCCTACATCCATATAAAATAATAGGGGAGACAAGAGTCTCAAAGAGGAACTTTTTTTATTCCATGCCCAAAGATCTATCGACTTACAATTGTTTTCAAGCTCATAATAAGCCTTCCAACCTCCAACTATCCTTTTCTCAATGCTATAATTCTAACTGCGCTGACGATGAATGTTGATTCCCAAATATTCGTATGAAGAAATTTTCTCTAAGCAATTATTATCATAGATGAAATGATCATAGTTGGTCTTTTTTGATTTAATTATCACGACTTTAGTCTTGTCGGTGTTAACCATCATACCCATCTTAGAGGATTCTAAATTGCTTATCGAGATCGTCATGACTCATAGCTAAAAGAATGATATTGTGAGCATAGAGGAAAAGAGTAATCACTATAGCAATATTAATAACAAAGAAAACTTTTAACGTGTACAATAATATATATATGTAAAATGTAATAATATATATATATATATATATATATATATATATAATTTATTTATTTATTTTTCTCCATGAAAAATATTTTTATATTCTTTTAAGGAAGATACATATTTTAGTCCTAGAGAAACTAATAAGACTAGACAACAAGTGGCTTAAAGCCACTACAACAAAGCTCATCATGTTGTTTATGGGAATTGAACTTGGGTGAGAGGATAACAATCATTCCTCCCAACGTAAACCCATTTTAACTAGAAATCTATTGAACTTAAAGAAAGAGCAAATAGTTTGAGATGCAAACATTTTTTCAAATAATACACTCTAAAAAAAAATTTGTACCTCAAAAAGTTTTATTTCTCTTAACATTTGATATATCTAGCATTAAAATAATTTTGCACTAATTACTTTAAATTTATAAATCCAAAATTAATATATCTATATAAAATTAATAATTTTGAAAAAATAAAATACTTATTATTATAAATTAAAATAATAATTATTATAAACATTATATAAATTATGGCTATTTTCAGAGGTGGACCAAACCTTTTGTAATTTGTAATATTGATGCTTAAAAAATTAATTTAACCATTAAAATCAATCGTAAGGAAAGTGTTATCAATTTATCCATAAAATAACGTATTTATTTTTTATTTGTTGGAAGACTAAATGTAAGTTTTTCGGAGTTTTTGATTTTTTTAAAAAGTAAAAATTGGTCTAAAATTTTATAAAAATACTTGGTCTAAAATTTTAATAAAATTTGTTCCGTTTATAAATTCATTTGTGATTTTTTATAATTCAAATATTTTAAAAATTTTATATGGCTTTAATTACAAATTTTAAAATTTAATAATTTGCACAATCACATTAATAAATGTGGTTGATATTACGTCAATTCGTGTATGAAAGTGAGATTAATCGACATATATCAACCATATTTACTCATGTGGTTGTGTTAGTTGGCCACCAATGTGTGATGGTGGATCTGTTGACCACAATTGATAATGGTTAAAAAAGATTGATGAGGTTGACCAAGGCTGAATATGGTTGACCAACAATGCTTGAATTTGACCATAGTCAACCATTAATGTATAACATATTAATGCTACATTAATTTAACAATGTTATATCAGTGTTGACCATTGTTGACCATGGTTTGTAATGTTGAGCATGGGTTGTTTATCGTTATCCAAGGTTTACTATGGTCAACTAGAGATAACCATGGTTGGTCACGGTTCATCATTGTTGATTAGTGTTGACGATGGCTTATGAAGACTAACTAAAGTTGATGGTTGACCATGATTGACTATTGTCAACTATTATGAACAGAGTCAACTATGGTTGATGATGGTTGACCATAGTCATCTACAAGCTATAATAGTTGACTATGGTAATCATGTTTTAAATATCACCATAATTGACTATGGTCATGTCAACCATAGTAAAACATGATGACCATAACTAACTATACTCACCTTATATAGTTAACCTCATTATTATTATTATTATTTATTCAAAAACCCTAATATTATTATTAAATATTAATCTTTATTCACAAACCCTAAATATTATTATTAAATATATCCTTATTCATTATCCTAATATTATTATTAAATTTAAACTTTAATTATAATAAAATATTATATTAGCTACTACTATAAGCTCAATAATAATAATATTATTTATATATATAATAATAACAATATTCAATAATATAATAATAATAATAATAAATATAAAGATAGTACTTAATATTATTTTATTATTAAATATTTTAATCTTCATTATTAGCACTCCATAAGCTCATAATAATAATAATAATTTATAATAATATAATAACATATTCATCATAAAGAATAATCTATATAATATAATAATAATAAAAAAGATGTAACCTAATATTATTATTATTTAATATTAAATAGTTATTAAATCTTCATATTATCAATTAAGGTTGATTGTTAACTTTGGTAAATGTGTAGACTAAATTTGAATATGGTCTATTAAAGGTAACTATAAATGAATAGGATTAATTTTATAGCTATAGAAATATAGAGATGACTGAAATTAAATAATAGTAAATTATTAATATAATATAGTCAACCCTCCTCCTCTTTCTTCTTCTTATTATATAAACTTATAAATATAGTTTATAAAAAATGATTAATATTAAGTCCTTATTCACAAACCCTTAATACTATTAAATAATAAATTTTAATCACAAACTAATTATTATTATTATGACTTGTGAATAAATTTGGTCAACCCAATAATAATATTACTATAAGGTTAACCAAATTTGATCATAGTAAACCTTTAATAATATATTCAGTCATATTATAAAATAATAATGATGTTAAGTTTATTATTATTATTAGCTTTAATTTTATTGAATTATTAAACATTATTTTTATCAAACATTTTTAAACCTTGACAATGACTTACCAAGGTTGACCTTGGTTGATAAGGTTGACCTTAATTGACTTTGATCAATCAGAGTTGTTTATAATTCAATATGATAGAATTACATTGACTGAAAATGACTATTAATGAACAAAAGCAAGTATTATTAACTATGGTAAACATAGAGTTGACCAAATTTGATTATGGACAACTATTAATAAATATTAATTAATAAAAATATTAATATGTGACAATTTAATCATGAATAACTACACTACTAAATAATAATAATAATACTCTTCCCTCCTTATAAATAATTATGATTACCAATACTTATTAATATTATTATTATTGAAATTCAAAATTGATTACTAGCTTGACCATGTTTGACCTTAATGGACTAAAATTACAAGTTTGGATTTTGGTAACTTTTAATAATAATATAAATAAATATTATATTATTAAACATTTTTAAATATTGATTGTGATTGATGACCTTAGTCAACTAAGGTTTGACAATGTGTGAATTTGGTCAACCTTAATATTATTATTATTAGTCCACTTTATTAATATTATTATTATTAAACATTTTTAAATCTGGTCAAGCATGATCTTAGTTGATTAAGGTTGACAATGTTTGACTTTGGTCAATCATGATTAAGTATAATTGAATATGGTATTAGAGACAACAATGAGCGAATAAAATTGATTATTGTTAAATATGATAAATATAGAGTTGACTAAAGTGGACAATAATTGACTTTGGTCAACTATCGTCAAATATAATATTAAAAAATAAATAATCAATTATTATTAAATATAATAAATATAAAATAACCAAACTTGATTATACCAATTATAACATTGATTTTATTTAACTGTTTTAATATTAATATTAATAAATAATAACAATAATTAATATTTAATTATTAATATTAATAAATAATAACAATAATTAATATTTAATTATTAATATTAATAAATAATAACAATAAATAATAAATAACACTGTACCACAGAAATTGAAAAATATTGATGTGAAACATACGCAACAACAACATTGATGGACTCATTTTGAAATATTGCATCAACTATGTAACATTGACAGCACTTATTCTTCTTTAACAATTTGAAGGAAGTAAGTACGTGTTTTTCATAATAATTGTTACCTCTCACAAGGAAACTCGTACCTGGTTTCCGTGATATTTTCATCCTTTTTACCACACGTATATCCAGTGAAAGCCGTATCTTTGATGTGTGAATTAGGCAACGGGGAAAAGAGAAACAGTGAGATATCTGGTATGGCTTCGACTGACTCGTACGCGGAAGATCACACAGTTTTTCAGGAAATTGGAAAAAGACACCCGCATCAATTATCTGTTCACGAGAATATGTAAGCTCATAACAGTGGAGCTCTACTACACTCACACAGCAGCATGCATTTTCTATTACCTTGCAACAACCCTTCCGCCATCGGAGGAAGACCATACGTGGATTGGCAGCTTGACATTGGGTGATTTCAGCTATCATAACTTTCGTGAAATTGACCTGTGGAAAAGATACATAACATCTCTCTATTTTGCTATTGTTACTATGGCGACAGTTGGTATGTTTCTTAGCTTCTTTACCTTCATATTTCTATATTCATTTTCCCCCATTTTCCGTTGTCGTTTGAAAGGCTCATCGTTCTTTTCAATCGATTGTCAATTACGAAACTGATAATTCCTTTTTGCTGCATATGCAAATATTGTAAGCTTACTATATTGTATGTTTTATTTTAAAATTAAAGGTCAGGGCAAGATGCAGATTTTAACCTAGATCCATCTTATTGTGTATTGGGATGAGCAAGCGTGTTGATGATAATATGTTAATCCCCGGAATAGGTATTTTGGAAATGCTCTTTTTCTCAGTATTGTATTAACCTTGGACACAATTATGCCATAGATGAGTTGGAGCAGCCCCAAATCCTAAGCATACCCAGAGCATTAAAAATGGTTACAATGTGTAAGCAGTAGGTAGCTATTTACCTCGGATAATGTGACAGCCATCTTGAGCAATAAGGTAATATCGTTCTACTCTACTTGTATTACATTAATTGAAATTAGCTGAGTAACTGAAAGGAGGGGTCGGGAATTAGCACTTAAAATGCAGCGTGATAGAACACAGTCCAAGTCCAAATATGCAGACCTTAGTTTGGAACAGTTTCGGTCTAACTTCCAAATAATTGAGCTTCAGAGGAGCTCTACAACTCAGTATGACAATGATTATGTAATGTAATGTTATGTTGATTTTGTAATGTAATATTATGTTGACTTGGTTAAACCAACATAGATTTATTTAATTCCAGATCTACTGAGTGTGGATAGGGATCAAATCTCTTTTCACTCTAAAAGAGGTTTGCATGTCAAGAGAATTGATCCCTCTCAGCGTTTGAAAGATCAGGAATTAAGATGGATCTAGGCTGGTTTAATTTCCCCTTTTAAATAGCCTATAGTTCACATGAATACCATGGGTCAATACCATGGATTCTCAATACCATTGGTCATTTTTATTTTTATTATTATTTTATTTTTATAGGGTTACTTTTATTTTGTTATTTTTATTTTCATCTAGTTAAAATGTTTACATTTGGTTACATCAATCTTTTAATTTAATTAATTAATTAATTGATATGTAATTTGACTTATTCAAAATGTTAAAAATTACATTACAACATTTCTACTATACCTAGCTGGAGAGCACCTCTCGGCGCAATTATTAAAATTAGAATTAAATTAAAATTAAATGTTTAAGATATAGACTAGTTAAGATAAGTATGAACACATGGTATTACAAGGTCATGGTATTGCATGGCCCATGATATTTGTCCATGGTATTTGTTATGATGAAGCCTATTTTAAAGCTTGACGAAATCTATAATGGAATCCAAGAGTACCCATATTAACTTCAAACTCGATCCCTCTCGATGCTTAATAGATATAGATTTAAGATGGATCTAGACTAGTTGTAACCACAGCTTGAATCAAAATAAACCCATCTCAGGAAAAAAAATACATGTTTGATTTAAGAATAGAAAATAGCTATACCATCTGCGATAGATCCAAGTGGTAAGATATCCAAGGCCCTTGTTTTTCAACCTAGGTGTTGTTAAGAAAAGGAATTGGAGTTCTTTTTCTTTGTAACTAGAAAAATTGACAACTAGGTCGAGCTCGTACTTGTGTGACAAGGTCAATTGCAACTGTTACCACTATCACCACTAGGTGCCCACGACTACCCCTACATGGACATGGGTAAATTAGGGTTTGACCTTGCAACCTTTACTCAAGGAGTTCCATAACAGTATTTCCTGTCACCAACTGGTCTACACTTCGGGGGCTCTAGGAGGCATTGGAGTTCTTGGAGACATCTTTCATGGACAATTTAGAGATTGTAAGGGTTGGAAGAAGCTTGGAAATTTGTAGAAGAATATCCTTGAAAATGTTTAGGAATTGATCCTCGATAACCTATTTTTGAAGCTAAACCTCCCAGAGCCTAGAGGGTGGTGGAGAGATTGGAGATGGAACCAAAGGAAGGGTTTGAGTGTGCTGGAGAGATTGGAGATGGAACCAAAGGAAAGATTTGTGAAGTATAGGTCTTCATGTGGATATAAGTGGTTGTTGAAGAAACCTATTATGGAGGCCAAACTCAACAAAATTTGGGGAAAATAAGTCTAAAGAGAACCTGGTTGCATGATTAAAATCTATATGGAAGTAGCATCTTGAGTCTACAAAAACTTGTTTTATTTGGTCCTTTCTACATGGAGGTCTACACATAGGGATACACTTTCAGTCTGTGGGAGTTGTACATCCCAATTGCCCATTGTCTTGAAAGAATGAAATTCCAAACCATCTATTAGGATTTTGTAAATATGCTGAATTAACTTGGGAGTGGGCATATAAGTTTTGCCTCTCCTTGCTCCCTACCGAAATTACTTACAAGGTCACTTTGTTAGGAGATTCCCTCCCCCGAACTATTGATTTTCACATTGATTGGCATTAGTTTAGAGTTGACATCTTATATCATCTCTAAAAAACTAGAAATGAATGTCTTTCCACCAGCACACAGCACAAAGTCAGCACAAGATTTACTTGGCATGAAAGTTCTCTAATTTGTTTCCACATGCTTTTGTAGATCTAGGTATAGATGCTTAAAATGGAGATGGAAGCAGCTCACTTGTGAGCACTGATGAACTATTGGACTAGTGTGTCATGCACCATGAGCAGGGTGCCCCCTATTACCTCCCAAGTTTTCACTTAAGGCGTAAAAGTCCCCATCACCAAGTGATACTATAAGGGAAACTTAGAAGGACCACCCTTTGCCACCTCAATAGTTCTTTCCCTCTCTTTAGGCCATCTCTTCTCCAACACAAGGGCTGCTTCCCTAAGCAAACTAAGTCTAGCAAGGTATAAGGAGTGGAATGAATGTCTAGGGCTTATGATAAATCTGGTTTCTAGTGAAATTGTAGCAATAAATTCCAGATTTATGAAAACATACCGTAAGTCTAGTAAAAGATAATGAAATAAAAAGGCTTTGTACACTTGGCAAATTTCATTACTAATTGTTTCAGTTGTAATTTCTGGACTTGCAAAACAGAAAATAATATGAAATTTTTATATTTTAAGGTGGTTGAAAGGGATGACAAGTGCCTGGAATCCAGACTTGGAAAAAGGGGTTAATAGGACAGACAGGACAGACTTAAAGAGTTGTTTTAACAATTCTTTATGGTCAAACTGAGCTCTAAAATGCATGCTACAGCAGTCCTAAAGTGGCTGTAAATTAGTGTAGAAAATTATAGTGGAAGGGTTATGAAGGAGATA
>APFE030112322.1:0-27533 GCA_000404065.3 Pinus taeda
AGACTCCCAAAGAAATGTTCACTGTTAAGAAACCTAACGTATCTCATTTTAGAATTTTTGGAAGCCCTGTATATTTTCATGCACCGAAGGAGAAAAGAAATAAATTGGGTGCATCTGGAAAGAAAGGAATCTTCGTGGGCTATAGCGAAAATACTAAGGGCTACAAAATCTATGTGGCTGGTCAAAGGGAAGTCAAAATTAGCCATGACATCACCTTTGATGAAGATATGGCTCTTAGCAAAGTAGACAATCTTCCTACTCAAAGAGGATCTAAAGAAGCTGACACCAGGGAACCAAAGGAAAAGGAAGAAGAGACGATGCATGATGTGGAAGAACCTATGGATCCCATTGATCCCCCTTCGCCTGAGCCTTCCTCTTCTAGGAAGAGGCCTTCATGGCTTAGGGGGGCACTTGATGACGTTGAAGGACACATTTCACCTTGATGAACCTTCCATGAAAGTAAGAAGCCAAACAAGTATCAGGGATACCTTATCATCATGAGCATGATCATCCAAAATGAGCCTTCATCATTCACGGATGCCCTCAAGCAACAAGTATGGAAGGATGCTATGACCGAATATGAGTCCATCATGAAAAGCGATGTTTGGGATGTGGTTCCCCGACCTCTGGACAAAGCTGTTGTCACCTCAAAATGGCTTTAAAAGATAAAGCATGCAGTTAATGGAAGTGCAAAAAAATATAAGGCTCGTTTTGTCGCTCGTGGCTTCTCTCAAAAGGAAGGTATAGACTATGACGAGATATTTGCACCTGTTGCCCGATACGCCACCATCCGCTCAATCATAGCCCTTGTTGCTTCGCAACAATGGAACCTACATCAGATGGATGTCAAGACTGTGTTCTTACATGGTTCGATCAAATAGGAGGTCTACGTGGAACAACCCGAAGGATTTGAGATTTATGATCGAAAATCTCATGTGTGTAGGTTGAAGAAGGCCCTCTATGGGCTGAAGCAAGCACCTTGAGCATGGTATGAAAGGATTGATAGCTACTTTATAAAGTTGGGATTCACTAGGAGTGAAGCTGACCCTAACCTTTACTTTAAGTTTGAAGACAACAAACCTCTGATACTAGTGTTGTATGTTGATGACCTCTTTCTAATAGGTGCAGACCCTCTCATTCACAAATGTAAGAGGGATTTGGCTTCTGAGTTCGAGATGAAAGACCTAGGACTTATGCACTACTTCCTAGGACTGGAAGTTTCACAGAATCCAAGGGAGATTTTCCTATCTCAAGGAAAATATATGGTGAAGATATTGGAAAGATTCGGTATGGTGGACTGCAAGCCTGTAACTACCCCGATGGAACTTGACTTCAAGAAGTTAAGCAGTAGTGTTGTTGGGCCTGTGTTACGAAATGCTACTGAGTATCGTCAACTCGTCGGAGCATTGATGTTCTTGGTGAACTCCCGTCGGATATATGCTTTGCAGTCAACACATTGAGTCAATATATGCTTGAACCTCGCCACACACATTGGATTGGTGCCAAGAATCTGTTGAGATATCTTCATGGCACAATTACTTATGGGTTAAGATACACTATTGGAGATGTGAGACTACTTGGATATGCTGATGCTGATTGGGCAGGCAGTGTGGTGGATAGTAAGAGCACCTCTGGGTGCTATTTCATTTTGGGATCTGCCTCAATATCCTAAATGAGTAGGAAGAATAAGTCGGTAGCTTTGAGCACCACTGAGGTAGAGTACATTGCTGTTAGTATGGCCTCCTGCGAGGCAATATGGTTGTGAAAGCTCTTCAGTGAGTTGTTTGGATTTACATTGGATACCGCCGTGATCTTGTGTGACAACCAGAGCGAGATTCGTTTATTAGCAAATCTCGTATTCCATGATCACTCCAAGCATATCGATATCAGGTACCACTATATTCGAGATATGGTGCAGTGAGGAGCTATAAGGCTCCAACATATCTGTAGAGATGAACAGATCACTGACATTTTGACAAAGCCACCAGGAAAGGTCAAATTCTTGGCTTTCCGAGAATGACTTGGTGTCATTCAAAGACCCTCTTATGAGGGTCAAGTATGATGTATTGAGCTGTAGGAGCCCCGTGGGGCACGGGGTACTTCTTGGAGTGACATGTGACCATAGGGCGACTCATCGTCCCCTGGTGGTACACTATGTATAAGGTAAAGAAGTTCAACCTTTTCCTTGTGATATCTCGTAGCGACTGTGGATAGGATGATTCATTCTCCTGTGGGCTAGGATGATTCATTCTCCTGTGGGCTAGGATGATTCGTTCTCCTATGGGCCAGGATGATTCGTTCTCCATGGTGACTGTGGAACAAGATGATTTCTTCTCCTGTGGGCAGGATGATTCTTTCTCTGTGGCATCCACTGACAGGATGATTCGTTCTCCTGTTGAGGCATCCTACCCATGCAGTTTGGGACTCATGGTAAGTACCTCTCATCTGATCAATGAGAAGGGAAATGAGGATAGGGACCATAGTACTACTATCGATGGATGCATCACTGTATCTACCATAATCCCTATGCTAGGATGACCTCCATTGATCTAGGATCAATGATACTGATTTGGGATCAGTGAGAGTGGTACACACTCTGAGACTGAGTTTGGGTTAGTGGGCGATGGTATGATACATCCTCGTTCATTTCTTCTTCTTCATAGTTTGAGCAAGAGCCAAGCAGAGCAAAGCAGAGAAGAGAAAATTAGAAAAGAGAAGAATAGGGGACAAGCTATACAGGACAGTGCATTTGGTGGATGAATAGTAGTGAAAATCAAATGGATTGTGACGGAGTTCTCCCTAGTTGAGAGGGAGTGTTAAAATTGGAAACTAGGGCCAAACTCCATGTGGATCCCCTTATTTGTGACTACTGATATTTTTCCTAGATTCCTCTTATCAAGAGGTGTAGGATTGATCTAAAGATCATCTGATTCCAATAAGTATTTATGGAGATATGAATTTATTTTGATTATGGGAAAATTGTCAAAGTCAACTAGCAACTTATGTAGGCTCAGAAGCCCAATAGTCATGTCGATTCAACCTCAACATTTTGCATATAAATACAAGGAGGATTCTCCTCATTTGGAAACTTCATCATCACACAAATCTCTCTCTCTCTCCTACACAGAAAGAGTCTCTCTCTCTTTCTCACACGTGTTGCTGAAAGGAAGACGTCCCAGGGCAAGGAGGATGCAAAAACAGGACAGCAAGTCATCTTTGACAAATGTTGACCAGTGTTGACCTTCCAAGAAGTGAAGATTGGGTTTGGTTACCTCTCCTAGGCAGGCCGCAATTTTTGGCACAAAAATCGAGGTGATCTGACCTCAGGCTTGACTGGTATTGACTGCCCTAGTTTAGGGTTGCAGTCAACTTTAGAAAACTGCACTTCGATTGAATTTTTGGGGTTGTTCTAGGGCTGCTTCTTCAGGTTGTTCAAGTGCAATTTGATTGGAAATTGACCAAGTATATTGGAGGTCAATTTTCACTCATTTGACTAAGTTTGACTTTGCTGATCTAGGGTTTGCTACTACTGATATAAAATTTCAGAAATCAGATTTTTTACTATTTCTCTCTACTGAACTATTGAATATAAAAGAATATTTGATCAAGGGGTTTCCCCATATTGGGGTTTGTCCCTAGCTAGCCGCCACATCTTGTGTCTCTTGTCTTGGCTTGTTTTCTATTGATTGTTTAATGTTCTATCTGCACTTTACTTTCTACACATGTGATTGCTAATCTATGGATAATATTAAAGAAAATAAGTAAACTGCTCTTAGCATAGAACATACCATAATTAACAGTTTATAAGTATGTACTCTTTATTATAGGTCCAAATTGCTTCTCGTATTGATGTTTTAGCTCATATAGGGCCTTATGCTTGCATTGATTTATAATTGATATCTTTTGTTTGGCATTAACATGCAGAGACAAAGAAAGGGAATTTTAGTTGCGGATGAGATATCCCACCTTTCAAGAAACTCATCAGTCAGGTTATGTGATTTCATGTGTTAATTGAAACTGTATTTATATCCTTCTTGCCTTGAATATTAACAGAAGTATTTTAGTTTTATATCTAATGTATAATATCTCATCTTTTTTGTGTATAATAATCACATAAATTTGCAATAAAAATTAGCATTTCAAGACAAGAGCACAATTGGAACCTTCGACTTTAGAAACTATGGGATCAATTTGTAACACAACATTACTAGCTTTTCATATAAACTAAAACTTAATGGAAATAATTGGATGACATCATTAGACAAACACGTATTTAGTAACATGGGAATTTTTAAAAGTCCAATGGTCCTATATAGGCCATTTAAAATAAAAAGATGACATTTTGTAGGTATGAACTTCTTTTGTTGGCCATGGGTAGTATCAATGAGCTTTCTTATTGTTGTAAGGTAGTCCACTAATTACTCTTGGTGTTTTCAAGTTTAGTAATTTTAATTATCCTTTACATGTGGTCACCATTGGCAAGTGTTAATAGTACCTTTGCATTCAATCATGCTAGTTATGAATTAATGGTACTTGTTGCCTCAAAATCTAGCAATCCTTGTGAGAGACCTCACATGGGAAGAACTAGATTAAGACACAACAATGAGGTGGATGCCACCATCGCCTCAACACTCCATCTCCTATTGTTCAGTGGAATTTCAACACATGGGAGACTTCCCAGTTATTAGATTTGCAAAGGGTATTCTAGGTTCATAGGATCAAGGTGATGCAATAGGAGGCTTGATCAATGTGCTTCACACTAGGAATAAGGCACAATTATTTGTGATAAAGAGCAACATACCTATGAAGAAGGCTATGAAATAGGGCTTGTAACCTAGGGCTTAAAGATGTAGCTTGACAATGGCACCTCGTGCATGCAAGAAAAGGGAAAAGGTTTGTTTACAAAATATGATCAATCAATAGGGTGAAAAACCTTCAAATGGCCTTAAGTTGAAGCTTTTATGTAGAATTAGGGTTTTACAAGGCCTAGAATTACCTAGGGTTGATGACATCAACTTTATTGAGACACTTTGGACCATGCAATATTCTAAATCTTGATGTTATAGGGTCAAGCAAGGTGGGAGAGTGCCAAACTAGCTCCAACGCTCAAGCCCTAGTTGAATTTGTCTTAAACCCTAGCCCTAGCGGCTTTCCTTGAAGGGCCGAAATCATAGAAAGAGAAAAAAAGGTAAGGTTTTGGATTTTATTGATAATCAAGATGGTTTCCAGTGCCTTTTCTCTACTTGGGTGATGGAGTCTTAGGAATTTAAGCATGGAAATATAAAACCTTTGAAGGGACTAAGGGGTAAACCTTAGTTTTCACTTGCTTACCCTATCTATCATTTTATGAGTAAAGAAATTCATTATAAAAATGATCTCTAGCAGGTTTTTTGGGGAGTTCAAGGATACAAGAATACAACATGGAATAATCGCGAAGCATTTCATGTAAATATTATTTAGGAAAGGAAAATAGAAACCATAGCAATATTCCATTACATGGAATAACCATAAAAGATATTCAATAAAAATAGTCACAATATATCCAACAACATGCCTTCTTTCAATCCCAAAATGACATCCCCAAAACAAAAATTAGTCCCTAATAACCAAAATCCACATAAGTCACATCTCCACAAGGAGCGAAGTACAAAGAGAAAATCAAGTCTCTTTAAGAGAGGCTAAATTCCACGCAAGTGATGATGATAAAGCGAGAGAGGTGATCCTCTACTTATATGAGGTATACCGCCTCTAATTTATGGATAAACACCCCTACCTATGTTGTATGAAACTTCTAGGAACCCATTGTTTTGTGTGAAAATTTCAATACTTAAATCCTATTGCAGTGACTGGAAATTATTTTTCTAATTGTTAATTAATTTAAAAATTTATTTTCTACAACAAATACCAAATAATTCACACTGCAACCTCCACAAATAAAATTGTGGAAGAAAATAGCGCTGGAAACTAAGAAATGTACTAGCACACTGTAATATCCTAAACGAGATATTTTTCAAATTTGCAAAAAACTAATTCAACCAAAATTTCTCCATAAAATTACCATTCAATTTAGAGATAATTTCCATGTAAAAAAGAACAAGAGAATGCATGCAATTCAATGATACATTGAGTAGAAATAATCTTAGCTTCTATTATAATATATAAACTGGGGTTTTACATGCTGAAATAGTAAAATAGATGATATTGCTGAGATAGAACTAGCCTCAAGGATTTTTTCTAACGCTGCATGAGCCCTCCACCAAAACTAAATTGAGCTACCACTACTAATCTCTCCTGTGAATTCTAGATGAATTCACCATGGGGAGATGGGTACTCGCCCAATCTCACTAAATCGTTTGAGGGTTTCCATCCTAGGGCTACCAAGGAAGTAGAGAACTGGGTTCCCAACTTCTCATACAAGAAGAAAGATCAAATCCAAGATGTCCTCTAATGACCTCATCCTCCTCTTTTTATAGATCTGATGGACCCCTCTAGGAGCTCTTATTTTATTATTATTTTAATCATTAAGCAGATTTCCTTAAATTAAAATATCTTTTTAATGTGGGAAAATGGTAAATTGGCCATCGTACTCTCTCCCATCCTGTAGATATTCTTGTTCTAGTTCCAACGAGCTATTACACTGAGGTGTTCCATCAATTAATCTCCTCGAAATGCCACCTCGAGGATAATTAATAAAGTTAGGCCCCATAATAATGCTAATTTTTGAAATTTGTTGGAATGCGATGAAACGAAAGGCAAACTGTGCAGATGATGGAATATGCCAAGTGAATGCCATAAGATCTAATCAAAACTCCTAAAAACTCCCTTGGAACCCCTAACGACATAAACCTGCTCCAATGACTTGGCCATCCCCTGCCGTGGAAATCCACCCTGGCTGTACTATGGAGGAAAATAAAAGTGGGGACATGACACACACACATAAAATTTAACACAGTTATTTTTGGACAATTTCCCTGGAAAAACTCAACTTGGAAAAACCGGTGCAACTGCTGAGGGTTTTTATTATTATGCAGTGGTGAGAAATTCTGAGTACAACCTAGATGCCGAAAGCTGGCAATCCTATAGAGAAATTACTGGCAAAAATATTGTGAGGAATTTTCCTCACCCCCACTAGCAGCTCCAAGTGAGTCATCCAAAACACCTCTGCGCAGGCCTTTGTCACCCTTGTGCAGTCCTTTCTAGGCTTTGCATGAATTAGCTTCTCTTGTAGTCATCCTATATGCCACTGGCTGAGAAACTATCTCTCCAGCCTTCTGGAACCGTTTCTCAGCCTCTAGAACTGAAACTCAGCTTCTTTCCAACAAAATCAAATTGCCTCTAGAGGATTCTGCACAACCCCTGCATCAAACTCACTGTTTCTCTTTCTGCCTCTCTACAATGCACTTCACCGAATCTGGAAAACTTCCTCCGGCACATTGTCCCTGCCCCTCATTGTCTCTGCTTCTCTACTGAAGCTCAAACTCTTCCAACACTACTGGCTCTCTGGAAATCAAACTCTTTGTGGTTCTGACAAGTGTATTCTCCATCTACACATTGAATTCTTATAATCTTCTGTTTATTGATAAAAGAAATTAACTCAGACAAATAGATAAAGCACACATAAAAACCAAACACAAAATATTGGCAAAAAAAGGCTGAAGCCTCATGCTTCCTCAGGTATTCTCACTCTCATTTTTAATTCTCTCTAAAATAATTGAATATAGTGTTACAAATAAATAGATAAGATATAGTGTTCTCAAGATAGTGCATGCTATCTTAGACACTTTTGGTTGAGATAATTTCTCCTTTAGTTGAGATAATTTCTCACCAGACACACACCAATATAGGAGTTACCTAAACTAACTCCTATCTTAGAGGAACAACCCAAGAGTTAGGTAGAAGTTCCTAACTTGGAATATTTAATTTATTTATTTATTTTTGGATTTATTATTGTTTTGTGAGAGAGGCTAACATTTCCCCCCTCAATGATAAATCCAAAATAAGAACGAGGAACCATCTTCCAAGTTCTCATGTTGATCCTCAAAAACATTTCCTGAAAAAACCACCAAAACTGGATGCTAGAAAAAACTCAAATCTGAAGAGAACATAAATCAACTACATGCCTGAGTCATCTCTGAATTTTGCTTGACAAATCCATCATGTGCCAATCTGCAAAAGGATACAATTATCCTTTTCTTGAAAACAACGTCTGGTGTCCACTGACACAATTTGATGAACGCCCACTGGCGTATTTGCTGATGATGATCGCCCACTGGCTGATGATGTCGAAAAACAACTCAATGTTGCTTTTTCTATGATGAAAGTTTCTTACTACTTCTTTGTTGTTGGTCGCCCACTAGCGAATTTGCTAATGCTCACTGTTGATGAAAAATGCCCACTGGCTGATGAAGATGCCCATTGGCTGCTTCACTGATGTTGTTTAGACTTTCACTCTGACAACCACTTGTCAATTTCATTGACATTCTTTTCCCCCCTTTGTTAGCTGAAAGGAGAGACAATATTCTTTAAATTATATATGAATTCTAAACTCCCCCCATTTAGGTGTAAGAGATTTTCACTATTGTACTCCCTCGTTCAACTATAGCAGAGTACCATCATCGGTTCATTGTTGGCTACACTATGTGTGATTGTAGTCGGTTGTAGAACTGAGACAACCATTTGACTATGGATGGCCATTCCTAAGGATCGATACATTCATAATGTATCTTTAATCTGGCTAATTTTTGTTGGTTGTGAAATTTTTCTGAGGAATGATTCTGCTTGCCACAATGGTGACAAGGATGGAGATCAAAACACTGATCTTCCATATGACCGGTTCTTTGACAATGAGAACATTTCGGTTGGACTTCAACTTCAGGTTGCGTGAAATTCTGTTTGTCTTCAACTTTCTTAGAACCTTCTAAGGTGTGTTGTGCAAGAATTCCTGCACTGACGAACTTAATTGGCTTGGAATAATATGGGATATGTAAGTTGGTGTCATTAGTGACATATCCTAAGCCTCATCGATACTTGTTATTTTGAATTTCTTCCTAGGGCTTGATGATGGGTTTGGAAGAAATTTGAACTGGAACAACTTTTACACTTGAAGTTGTTGCGATGAATGACTTATCATCTAGATGGTTCAAAGACTTGAAAGTATCACTCTTTTCTTGCAATTCATTCCTTTGAAGTTGCGACTCGAGTTGAAGAAACTCAATGGTTTCATGTGTTTGTCGTAGATGTCGTGAAAGATCAGCAAGAGTTTCTTTGTTGATGTGCACCATATCTTCATCACTGGAGATGATCAAACTCTAAAGAATGTTTAACAATTGAATATGTTGGGCCATCTGAATTTGCTCACTTGAAATTAGGCTCTCCTGCTATGGGACTTGAATGGCATGCTCGCTTGATTTGTTGCTTATTGCTCTTGCTGGGAACACTTGCTAGAGTTGTAGAACTTTCTTGCTTAAACTCTATAATTCACGCGGGCTTGATGACAATCATGTTTGTGTGAATGCTCACTTGCCTTACTTGATGACTTCACACTCACTTGAAGGAATAGCCATGCTCGCTTGATGTTGATCTCAACTTGCTTGATTAGTTTCTTTGATGGTTGTTGTAATGAACTTCACTTTGGCTCACTTGAAGGTTTGAACTTATTACTGTTTTGACGCAAATTGCTTGAATGAATACTCATGCTCACTTGCAAGACATGTGAACTTGTTTCTTGTTTGCTTTAGAGTTAAAATTTGTGCATTCACTTAATTCTGCTTAAAGGAAGGGTGTCGAACACTATCGAAAATGCACCCAAAAAATGCTTAATGATTTAATGACTCACTGCAATGAATTCAATTTGACTCAATTCAAGACTTGGGTGTCAGTTTTAGCCGAGAATGCACCCTTACAATTCAATGTAATTTTAGTTTGATTACAAGTTCAATAATGTTGATGTAGACTATGCTCTGAAACATTGAAGTTTATAGATTCATTAAATTGATTGTAGTGATGTAGACTTTTCTTTGAAATGTTGGAGTTTGTAGATTTATGAACTTGATTTTATTGAGTGAATTTGTTTGTTGAGGTAGAATTCTGATGTTGAAAACTTTGGTTATTTGTTGTATTGATGAAAATGCATGTGTTGAGCTTAATTATCCTTCCTTGCAGCTATTTTGTTACAAGTGTTGTGCTTGCTTGTATTGAACTTTATGTGTCTGGTAAATGCGATCATTTATGTGTCAAAACTAGACACAAATCATAAGAAACAACATGAAGCCATAAAAACACTCGCGATCACAAATACACATGGTTTACCTAAGATCCCCTTATTCAATTTCGGGCAGATCTAGGACACAATTACCACAAATAATATGTCTTTATTGAGTACTAAGATCATCAACCTTTCATCTTTTACAACATTTCCATGGAATCTTTGTCAAACAATGAGAATATAACACTCGCAATTTTTGGAAGCAAATGCGTTCAAAAAATTGACTCAACCTCCTACAATAATGAGCTTTCTTTTGAAAAATCAATCACTTCAAACTTACAGAGAAAGAAAAAATCAATCCTTATCACTCCACAAAATCACTTATTGTTCCAAATTACAAAAGTTTTGGACACTTACATTTATATCCATTTCATAAAGTCATCTCCAATCTCAAAAACATAGTTCCATGGTAATCATGTGCGATCATGTTTTGGATTCAAAGTCCAATCTCCATCAAACACACATTCTTTGCAATTCTAAAAAAAAACTAAATCTTCAAAAAGAGTTTTTTCCATTCACCCCACTCCACATTTTATATATCTCAAAAAGTAAATGATGGCTACTCCTTTTTACAAAAGTAATTTCAATTTTTTCAAGCCCTTTTATAAATAAAAACCACACTTTAATCACTTAAAAGAAATAAAGTATTAACTTATCCTTTTCCAAACACGGCTTTGAAGTTCAATGTTTTCCCATGATTTGTGGAGTCTTATTCACAAATGGATCGGTGCAACACTTGGCTTCCTTAAGTCTCAACGCAACATGGAATTTTGTGACTAGTGAACTGATAATATGAACAAGAGTATTCTTCAGCAAAAAATCTTAATAAAGATGAAAATCTTCCTTCCTATTGAGCCATGAGATCTTCAGTGATGCAAAGATGGCACTGAACTTGATCTCCAATGTAGTGGCAACAATATAGAACTTCAAATGACACACACACAATCCAAAATTGTCCTTGACCTAGCCTCTGTTTGGCTATGGAACTCGTCCCACTTCTCTTTTGAATATGATTGTAGCTTCTTTAGCAATATGATTATGGGCACAAATAAGCATAAGAGAGAGAGTCTCGTTCTTTGGATTACAACCTTCACAACTAAGATATATTAGCTAGTTTTTATATCACTCCACGCTACACGCTCCAAAAGGAACTTGCGCATCTAGTTTAGGTTTTCATGTACAAGATCTAGGCTTAGGAATATTTACTAAATCGTAATTGGCAACCAATTTATGTATACTCTATCTCTCAGTTCTATCCCACATACCAGCAAAATGAGTGTGCATTACGATTGTGGGCAACACTATGTGATCAATTCAATTCACTTCAACAAGCATGCACCAAAATTCAAAACATTATATCATTAAGATATGATAGGATGCGATCAAAGTTTAATGACATTGTGACTCAACCACAATAGTTCCCAACATGAGTAGATAATGTGCCTAGGAGTGATGGCAGTCCCTACAAATCGAAAATGTGTGAAATCAAGAAGAAATGCAATCAAGCGATAGGAAATTGCACCTAGACCAATGGAAACACTCCAGATGTGATGTAAATCAATTTATTTTCTAAGATCCAAGGAAAAATTTGGGTTCATCTTTCTAATCTATGCCTCTGGAAGAAGCACTCCTGAAATACTAGATGCTTTAAAGAAATGCTTCAAAAATAGACCTATAGTCAAGCTTGAAATGGAGCAAGGGAACAATAGAAGATAACTGAGTTGTGACTCACCAAACTCTTCGTTGAGAAAGGAAGCAACACTACTCAAATAGTCACTGCATTTATCAATATTCCATCGATGCCATGATGGTGTCGTAGATCTGGTCATAAACTCCGAGTCACTGTGGCCTGCTCACTAGGCTTATTTGGCACCTCGCGGTAGCAACCAATTTCTTCTTGAGTTCACACCAATCGACACCAATGCTCCCACCGTGAATTGAAACCAAATCTCACGCACAGGTAGTAATAGTCTAAGCTCTGATACCACATATTGAAAAAAGAAATTAACTTAGACAAATAAATAAAGCACACATAAAAAACAGACACAAAATATTGGCGGAAAAAGGCTGAAGCCTCATGCTTCCTCAGGTATGCTCACTCTCATTTTTCATTCTCTTTAAAATAATTGAATATAATGTTACAAATAAATAGATGAGAGACAATGTTCTCAAGATAGTGCATGCTATCTTAGACACTTTTGATTGAGATAATTTCTCCTTTGGTTGAGATAATTTCTCACCAGAAACACACCAATATAGGAGTTACCTAAACTAACTCCTATCTTAGAGGAACAACCCAAGAGTTAGGCACAAATTCCTAACTTGGAATATTTAATTTATTTATTTATTTTTGGATTTATTATTGTTTTGTGAGAGAGGCTAACACTATTGGGACTCCAACAACCAATATTAAACCTTAATTGATGGCTAATATTAATTCCTAGTCAATCCGTGTGAGTTTCTAGATGATTCAATCTTTATCTCGATTAATACTGATTAAAATAACCAGATTTCCTAAGTTTAAACTTAGGAAATATTAAAAAAATAGCATAATAATCTAATTGAGACACTTCTAGGTGGAATTTGTAGAAACAATTTTTGGGTTATGGAGAGCTCATGCGTTTTAGCCTCTCCATAAAGTTTCAATATTAGAACACCTTCGATGCTACAAAAGCTAACACTCCCTCTTAGCAAGGAAGGTGTTCTCTCTAGTGCTACACATATTTCCACAACATCATGTTTCTATATCACCCCTCTATCATGCTGCTAATGTCTGGCCACTGCCCACCAACCACTGCATAACTCTGATGTTGCATCTGTGCTACTGTTGACATTGCCATACAACCAACTCTGCATCTACACTACAGCTCCCTCTCATCTCTTGTTGTTGCAATTACAACAACTGCAATTGAGAAACATATGAAATAATGAATCAACTGTGTTCAGTAATACATTTGTCACCCAAGTCTTGTTACACAAAAAATTGTCACCATGACTTTCTACAGTTTGTGTGAGTCCATCAACACTCATACATACCTCCTTCACAAGTCTTGAGCCTCAGCTCTTCATGTCAATCCTTGAAAATAGGAGAAAGACCTTAAAAATATCTCAAATCTTCGTTTCGCACTTTCTCCTAGCATTGCCTATGGTGCCGCACCCAATGGTGTGTTTCCTGTGAACCTGACCGCTCTGTCTCTCAAGTAATGGGTGTGAAACCCTGTAAAAGTTAAAAAGGCGTGAGTTCATTCTTAAAAACTCATCTTGGGTCACTTCTAGACACTTCTAGAAGGAATATTGCATTGGCAAGTCCGCTCCACCTTAGTTCATCCATTCCATAACTAAGGGAGCTAACTCCATGATATGAGGTGCTTATCCCAATGAAGGAGGAACTTATCCCTTCAATGGTGGACCTACAACTTCCTCCATTTGCACTATAAATTCATGCATTGGGCTGGTTGTAGAGGAGGTTGAAAGCTGAAGATTCTTGAGGGTAAATGTTGCTGGAAATTAGACTTCCTTTTTAATCTTGTGAGATGAGAGATCACATACCTTTCATGTCATTTGGGAAGTGAGTGAGGCTTGTCAAAGTAGAGGAGACCCCTGCTGGACCCTGAAAAGAGCTTGTGCAACATCAAGGCAAAGGTTGTAAATTTCTTTTATTCAAAAAGTTAATACAATCAAGTTTGTTTTCCTCAATGAACTATCTCTAATGGTTTATTTTATGATCTCCTTCATCTTCATAATGAACATGTTTTATTATACGTAGGTATGCTTTGATGTGTGTTTGTTTGTGTATGCAGGTTATTAAAAAGGAACTACTTGAAGTTGTTGGGATAAAGCTACCACAAACAAGCGTTGGACCGAGGTAGGGTCTGTTACACCTCTTAGTGTTCATTTATGAATTGAAACATGTTTAGAGAAAAGTAGATTTTCTTGTTCTCTTTGTTGCTAGATATCATTTGATATTGGGGAGATCGGTCTTGTCCGCAAGAACGATTTATCCGGCCAACAAATTGGCGACTCCGCTGGGGACTAGTTTGGTTTGGTTTTTTATTTATCTTTTCTTTGACTTGAGAAACTTAAGTTTTGGTTTCTGATTTTGCCTTGATGTGTGTGAGTTTGGGTACTTGTTAGATCCTGGTTGATTTTTTATTTTTTGAAATTTTGGAAGAGGACCGCACCTTTTGAGTTAGTTACAGTGCGGACCTGTCCGCACTGTTACAGTGTAACACAGAGCGGCACCACACCTGGTTCTACTAGGGGCATGCGGATCCTGTCAAAAATTTGAAAAACCTAAGATCCATCAACCCAGTTAGGTTTAGTTTTTGTCCATAGCTATTAGTATATGCCCAGACCTGCACTTGTCTTGACAAAAGTTCCTTGTGAGTTAGTTTTCATTGACATTCTCGTTTGAAGTGATTTTCTAAGAAGTTTTTCCTGTTGGATTGATTTTTTGCTTGGTCTTCGTAGTAGCTCAGAGATCTGAAGCCTTAGAGCCTTAGATCACCCTGGTCTCTCTGGTATTCTTGTTGAGTTTGACTAGCTTATGAAATCTATCCGTGAAGAGATCTAGATCCCATTTGTCTCTTTTGCAAAACTTTGATAAAACTTGATTAAAAGTTTTGAATTTCATTTTTTATTAAAACATAATTGGATTTTTTTTATTAGTTTGTTGAGCTGAACAAATTGATCCTTAGTTAGCTGAAAGACTAAGTTGAGCATCCTCAAAAACATTTCAAGTTTCTTTTCAATCCATTTTTCATTTAGATCTCAAGATTAGATCATAGTTTTGAGTTTTTCATAGAAATTATAGAAGGTTGTTGAAAAATTTGTTTTCAATAGTTTTTTAGGGTTTTTCTAGAAATCTTAAAAGCTCTCTTAAAAGAATTGTTTATTCTTGGAATTGTTGATTGTTGAAAAGAAAAGGGATTTTCCGTGAATGTGATTAGTAGTCTTGTTTTCAAGTTCTTTGAAAAAGACAAAAAACTTTCCTTTCAGTTGTATGTTAAGAGAAAGATTTGATTTTTAAAGCATTGCATTTTCAACTCTTCCTTAGCTAGGAACTCATTGAAAAGGAAAAGGAATTGTTATCATCATAGGTGCATCTTTTAGTGTTTTGGAGTCGAGTCTTCATACCATAAAGTTTCATCTCCGCACCCATTGACTTAAGAGACAAACAATAAAATTAACACTTAATTAAAATCCATCTAGCAATCTTTTTATTTTATAGGGCTCTTTTCACCAACATAGCTTAGGCTAGTATCTTGGAGTAGGGGTAATTAACAATCCAAGATAGTTTATACAAAAAAGTAGTCGATCTTGTAGTAGGGAGAAATCCAATTGTTACATCTATGCTATGGGAAATTTCCTCTTAAAGGAGAAGCATGAGATCATATCAGAACTAGTGTGGGAATCAATCCTTCCTCATTGGGAATGATAGAAGATATTCACGTATTAAAAATGGTAAACCTCGGATTGACCATTGTCAAGGAGCCTGGGGTCACTTGTTGGTAAACCTTGGATTATTTCAAGGAGCCTTCAAGGGGATTGAGCTTCTTACTTTGCCCTTGCATGTGTATCGGATCTAGATTGTTCCCCCAGGTATATTTGTTTCCGTTGGTAACCTTAGTGACCATAATCTTTAGGATTCTTTCCTAGGTGACGGTGGAGGGAAGATCCCACTGTACCTGGAGCAGACATCAACTAGACTCACTTGGACTCTCTGGGGGGTTATCTTCACTCGAGACGGTTATAGTGGAGAAACTTGTGCTAGTCTATTTCATTAAGCAGGTTGTCGGGGTAACTGTTCCAACCGCCATTTCTATATTGAATTATGCGACGTTGGATTTCATCACCAACTAGTGTTTTCAATCTGGAAAGATATTGTTTGTGTGTGGTTTGATCTCCTAGATTTATGAGGCGTGTGCTTCAAATTGTTTGGTTCTTTAGAGACTTTAGGTGGTTTTCTTGAGATTTTCTTTGTATTCGTGTGAAGTAATTAAATAATTAATCGTGGTTGAATTACCAAGACAATCCCGTCGACTATGGGGGCAGCCTCCCGAATTTACACCAAGTCAACTTGAAGGGCTCCGAGCTCTTGTCACACCTAGTGAAAGTAGGGTTGAGTCACCAGAGGCTGGAGAGTCTTCGTTAATTATACATCGTGATCATCTAGTTCAAGCAATAGAACATATTTCTGAACCGATTTCATTTTCCGAGGTTACTGGTAGTATCACTCCTACTAGCTCATTAGCCGAAGAACCTGAAATTTCTGAACCTGCTGCTACTCCATCTTCAGGATTGGCTTCTCCTGTTTCTAGTGGTCCTAGTTCACCCAGAGTAGAAAATAGCATTACCGAGAATCTTCCTTCTGGACTCATTTCCATCGAACAAATTGTAAGTTCGAGTCCGCACGAAGGTATAAGCATCCCTAAAAATCAACCAACTATCGAACTTAGGGAGCATGAATCCATTTTCTACAGTCCCATTAGAGGTGACACTTGTTATATTTCGTTGACCAATTTCTTAGAAAATCAAGGTCTTGCGTCTTCACCACCTCGATTCCCTTTCCATCCAACACCCAAAGGTTATTATCCTCCTTTCAATATGTCGAGATAGTCATCCTTGTTTTCTCAGACGCCAGAAACTTTTTTACATGGCGGTCCTTCTGTTCCTCCTGGGTATCAGTCTTTATCTAGTACGTTTTCAGGAGCATCTCCTCAACCCATCGAATATGCAGTATCTCCTGGTCATAAAGGAACTAAATCGTTAAGTGTCGAAGAGATTCTTATGATATCTGATACTAATCCTAATCCGCTCAAGGTACTCAAATATTGCCTGGGGGACAACCTCAAGGATAGTATATCCCTACGGGACAATATTTTCCACAAGGTCAACCCCAGTATCAATATGTACCTCAAGGTAAACCCCATTATCAATATGTGCCTCAAGGTCAATACTACCCTCAAGGTTAGTACCAACCTCAAGGTCAGTACCAACCTCAAGGTCAATATCAACCTCAAGGTTTTCAACCACCTTCAGGTCAATCATTTGTTCAAGGACCTGGGAATGTACCGTATAATTATCAATCTTACACTCAACCTAGTTTTGGTCCTCAATATGCTCAACCTGTTAAGGGTCCATACCCCAGAATGAATGTGGTGTGGGATCAATAGACTCTGCAACCCAATGTGCAGTTGTCATCTCAATCTGGACAACCTTTTGTTTCTAGTTCACCCCAGCAACCTGTCCATCCTACTACTCAAACTTCTACACCTGGGGTAGCTCATTAGTCTGGGCCTAGTTCACCTCGAACTCTGTCCCAAACGTCTACTGCAACTGCTGCGGCCTTTTTTCAATCCACTCCACCAATTTCTGGAGTAACAGTGGCTCCAGTTTCCACTGCTCCTGTATCAACTCCTCAGGCTACTTTACCCTAGTCTGGACCTACAATCCAAACTCCAATTTCCATGCCTGTAGGACAACCTGGGCCTAGTACGGTTGTCACAAGTCAACCCCAATTTACTTATCAACCGTACCAGGGGTAGTACCAATTCGGCCCTGCTGTGCAAAACCCAACTTATCAGTATTAACCGTACCCTGGGTATATGTATCAACAGCCTCAACAACACCAGTATGGTCCGATTAATCCTGGTTTTCCAGGAGGATATAATATCCCAAATGCGAATTCGATACCAAGTTATCCTAGATATCCTCCTCCTGGGGCTGGTCTTATGACCCCAAGTTTTTGAGATTCGAACCGTCAGTTACCGTTTATAGCAACTTTGGATTTGCCTAACTTGTCACGCCTTATGAATGATCCCATTAATTATCTTCCACTTTGGCTGCCAATGCCGAATAAGTTGCCCAGTGATATACCAAAGTTTGAGGGGAAGTCAGGAGAAGATCTGTCTAATCATGTGATGACTTATCATCTCTGGCGTGCATCAAATTCCATTATAGATGATTCAATTCGTATTCGTCTTTTTCAACACACTTTGATTGGCCTTGCAGCCAAGTGGTATATTGAGTTGCCACGAGGCCCTTTTTACAATTTAAGTCAGTTAGCCACTTCCTTCCTTACTCATTTTCAGCTACCAGTCTGATATGACAATGGAACGGAATTAATAACTTCATTAAAACAGTCGACGTCCACATACATTTCAGACCATATTCATGAATGGCGACGTCGACGTCAACGTCGTTTAATGAAAGTTTTATTCAAGACTAGATTTTGGAAGAATGGTTTGTAAAATCGTTATTACCTAAAATAAGTGAAGATGTAGCCAAGGCAGGAGTCATTACCGAAGAGAAAGTAATCACTCAAGCTCGGTACCTTGACTTAGTTTATACGCAGTCAGATACGTTACACGAGAAAATCCCTGACCTTTCGAAACAAAATCAAATAGCTACACCTCCCTCAGGGTCTCATGTCACTGACGGCATGATTGGTACTTTTAATACCAAGAGTAAGAAGAAATCCTCCAAGAATTCTTCTCCTATTATAACTTTACCAGATTCCCCGAAGGGAGAGTCTTCACCTAAAATTTTTGTTGTTGTTCATGTCGTAGAATCATCTACGACCAAATCAAAATCTAACGGTAAGAAGAAAGGCAAGAAGAAGAATAAGCAAAACTTGAAGGAGAAATCCGATAAACCTGAATCTACTGATGAGAAACGTAAACCTCGCTATCCTTGTCTCATCTACGATGAGGAGCATTTTACAAGGGATTTTCCACATCGTGTCGAGGTTGCGAAAATCGTCAAAGGTTCGCAAACACCTGCTGTTTTGAAGGATCATTTTCCAGGTCAAGACAGTAAGATGATAGGTTCTTCCTCTAGTGCCTTGGAAGAGCCCATAATGATGATGTCACATGTAAGGATTGCGACAAGATCGCAAGATTATGGAAGTAAGTGTCTTCTTAGTTGTAAGGAAGTAGAATATTCTAATTCCAATCCATCAACCTTAGCTCTGTCTGGTTCCGATCTGCTACAGATTGAGAAACCAAATCTCGACTTAGTAATCTAACTGCCCGCTAAGGGTATACTTTGAAAGTTAGCTTTCAATCCACATGCGAGAGCTGCTCAGAACTATAACATTGTTGAAGATTTAGTTGTTTCCCCTTCAGCAATGTCGACTTTGGAGGTGCTCCAATCTTGTCTAGCACAGCGTAAAATGCTATTGTCGGCTATAGGAGCTGTTGATCTTTAGGACTCAAACCTCATAGTCTTCGATTTAGAAAATAGTACACCTCATTTACCTCATCAAATGGCTTTCCAAACTCCAGCGTTAGTCGAAAACAGACCTTGTTTTAGGACTGTGATTGATGAGGGAGCTCCCACGTGTATTATGTCGATACAGTGTTGGAAAACCCTTGTTTCTCCTACACTTAATCAATCCCCGACGATTCTAAAGGCCTTTGAGGGCCGAGGGTTTCATCCTTATCGCATTTTGCAGGACTTACCTATAGGGGTTGAAGGAAAAACTGTTAATCTAGATGAGGAGGTGGTTGATGCCCCTCTGGATTACAACCTTATTTTGGGTTGAAGTTGGTCTTACACCATGACTGATGTTGTTTCATCGGTATTTTGGCTTATTAAATTTCCACACAATGGAAAGATCGTTACAATAGATAAGTTAACTTATTTTTCATCCAACCCATCCTCTGCTAAGAGTATTCAACATGTTGGTAAAACTGCTATCCCTTATAAGGATGTTGGGGTGGGATTAGTTAAAGATTCAGGTTTACTCGAAACTTTTTCATTTCCTCCTCCCAATGTACCACCTCCTTTCGCAACCATTCATATGATTTCATCAGAATCCATAGTTCTTAACGATCCTTGGATCGTTCCATTCGATTCCGAGGTGGACTCTCTTGGTGATGCCATGCCTTTGAGTCCCTTTTAAGTTTCTTATCAAACAATATAGTCATTTTCTGACTCAAGTTCAACCAACCTTGATCTAGTGAATGAAATCCATGGAAAATCACTTTCAATCTCAACCTAAGATTCAACAACCTTTTCTGAAACCGTTCACACCGATTAACAAATTCGGGAAGTGTTGTCTGTTGATGCATTACCATGGGAAGATCTTCATCATCTGTCTTCGTTTTTACCTAAGATTGATCATTTTGAAAATGATTTTTCATCTATTTTTACCGCTGAATATGTCAAAGAACCGCAGAATCCATTGAAAGATCCTGATTCTAAACAAAATTAGGCCAATATTTCTCGAACGGTTCCTATCGACATTTCAGTCAAACCCGGGATTGTTGAAAACATTCACATAGGTGCTTCTTGTACGGACACTGAAGTCAAAAAATATAAAGCCCTATTTCAAGAATTATGTGACGTGTTTTCCTGGTCCTATGAAGAAATTCCAGGAATTGATCCTTCAATCATTGTTCATGAGATCAAAACCTACCCAGATTCTAAACTCGTCCGACAACGGTTGTGTCAGATACACCCACGAAAAGCTGTTGCCATCAAGGCAGAAGTTGAGAAATTACTTAAAGCAAGTTTCATTTATCCAATTCCTTTGATGGATTGGGTATTGAATATTGTTCCAATTACTAAAAAACAAGGGACAATAAGAATATGTATCGACTATAGGGATATTAATCGTGCTTGTCCCAAGGACAATTATCCCACACCCTATATCGATCAAATTTTAGATGATTGTGCCGACAGTGAAATTTTCTCCTTTATGGATGGCTTTTCCAATTACAATCAAATTAACATTCTACCTACTGATCAACCAAAAATGACATTCATCTGTCCATGGGGGACATTTGCTTATTGCAAGTTACCTTTTGGATTGAAGAACGTCAGAGCAACTTTTCAAAGGGATATGTCTTATGTGTTTCATGACATCAAGCACATTGTGCAGCCTTATCTCGATGATTTACCAGCTCATTCATTATGCAGAACCGACCATCCCACTCAGTTACGAGCAATTTTCATGAGATGTAGGCATTATCGGATTAGGCTGAATCTGCACAGGTGCGTTTTTTGTATAGAAATGGGTCGTTTACTGGGATTTGTTGTATTCAAATCTGGCATTCGTGTCAATCCTTCAAAGGTCGAAGCCATCGTCAAGTTACCACCTCCTTCGACACTTCGCCTACTCCAGAGTTTGCAAGGGAAAGCAAACTTTTTACATCGTTCCATTCCTAACTATGCCAAGATTACAAAAGTTTTCACCCGGTTGTTGAAGCAGAACACTCCATTCTTTTGGGACGAGATAGCTGACAAATATTTCAATGCACTTAAACATGTGTTGACCCATGTGTCATTATTGCATCCTCCCAACTACAACCAGGATTACTTCTTGTACCTCGCCGCTTCCCATTCCACCATTGGGATGGTTTTAGTTCAAGAGGATGAATTCGAAAGTGAACATGTGATCTATTATCTTAGTCGGACTCTAACTCCAACTGAGTTAAAATATTCACATGTGGAGAAACTGGCCTTAGTTGCAGTCCAAGCTGTTCAACAATTTCGTCATTACATTCTGCTACGCAAAACCATGGTCATTTCTGACTGTAACCCTATGCAATACATTTTGACTAAAAAATTTCTATGGGGCAAGTATTCCAAATGGATTGTCATCCTGCAGGAATTTGACTTGGAATTTGAGAAGGCCAAGTCAAAGAAGTCTTTGGTTTTTGCGGAGTTAATGTGTGACTTCCCTCGTGCTAATACTAAACATGTGGCGGAAGAACCCATTATGGATGAATCCTTGTTCCTTATTAGCACTATTGATCCATGGTATGGAGATATCATTGTCTATCTCCAGACCCAATCTTTTCAGCCAGAAATTTCATGATCTCATCACCAGAAAATACGATTCCAATCCTAACCTTACACTATTATTAGAGATACTATTTATCGTCGTGGGGTGGACTCTATTTCCCGTCGTTGTCTTACTCATGACGAGGCTGAAAATGTTCTTAATGACTGTCACTATGGAGCATGTGGTGGTCATATGTCTGGGTATGCCATAGCCCAAAAGATTTTGTGCGTTGGTTATTTCTGGCCATCCTTATTTAAATATTTTATTACTGCAGTCCAGAAATGCCACAATTGCCAAATTTTTTATCGTAAGATGTGCGCCCCACCTGCTCCTTTCCACCCTATCATTGTCGTTGGTCCATTCGCAAAATGGGGTACCGATTTTATTACATGTAACCGTCACTCGGCTGGGGGGCATGCGTATATCATCCTTGCGGTAGATTATTTTACCAAGTGGGTCAAGGCGATGCCTACATTTTCGGTAGACAACAAAACTGCTGCGATTTTCATTTTCAACCATATAATTGCTAGGTTTGGTGTTCCCCAAGTGATTATCACTGACCATGGGAGTCATTTTCGAAACATCATGATGTCTGAACTTACAGATCAGCTTGGCCTGCGTCACGATAGTTCCACTCCATATTACCCACAGGCAAATGGTCTAGTTGAAGTAGTCAACAAAGTTCTAGTCACCATGATCCGACAAATAATTGGGATTCATCGGTCGAATTGGCATAACATGTTATTTTCAGTGCTTTAGACGTACTGAACCTCAGTCAAAACATCAACAGGTTTTACTCCCTTTCAACTGGTTTACGGTTTAGAGGCAGTTTTGCCCATTGAATACGAAATCCCATCATTACAAATTTCCGTGCAATTATTACCAGCCACTTCCGAAGAGGAAAAACGTTTATTATACTTAGCTCAATTAGATGGGAATAGACGTAATGTTGCATTAGCTATCAAAACTCATGCCAAAAGGATTAAAGCTCAATATGATCGGAATGTTACACCCCACAATTTTTCGGAAGGAGACCTAGTCTTACTTTACAATCAAGCAAACGATAAGCTAGGGGCTGGCAAATTTTGTACCCATGTGGCATGGTCTGTATATTGTCAAGTGAAAGCTAGCAAAAGGGGCCTATGAGCTAGAAGATTTTGACGGTGTCTCTTTAGGTAAACCTAGGAATGGGCTTTATCTAAAGCGATATTATGCTTAAAAGATTAGTGTGGAGATTTCTTAGACTAGTTTCTTTCTAAATTTGGTGTGTTCTCAAATTAAGGATGCTTTCTTTACTTTAGAGAGTGTTTTTTATTATTGTTTCTGCTTATCTTGATTTTACTCTTGATATTGTAGATGTCGACGCCTCTCCAAACATACATCGGTTTTTCTTATGGCGCTTGTCGTAGTACACAAAACATCTCTTCTGCAGCTTGGGTTATCTATTCGCCCTCTGATGAGTTAGTATCTATGCATGGGGTAAGCCTCAGTCAAACAACGAACAAAATTGCAGAATACAATGCAGTGATTGAATTATTATCTGAATCCATTTCATTTGGAATTTGGAGTTTGATTGTTAATTTAGATTCAGAACTCGTTGTATGACAGCTTAATCGAGTTTATGCCATTATAAATCTAGTATTATTACGATTATTTTTTAGAGTCCGTCTCTTGGAACGAGAATTTGATTACATAGAATATCAGCACATTCTAAGATATTTAAATACATTAGCAGATGCAGTTGCTTCTCGAATGTTAAATAGATGTTTTCATTAAATCAAACAGTAAATTGAAAAACATACCATAACATGTTTTGCAAGATAACCATAATAATAATATAGCATAGCATAGGAGTGTGTCAAAATATACATTGTCCTCGATCATAGGTTGAAAAACACCTTATGATCGGCAAAAATGATAGTATAAAAAGTCCAAAAATGAGTCTACAAGGAAATCATCCTATCACTGGTGATGATCCCAATAAGACACCACTGCTCGGGCCACCCTACAAAGGAACCTCCTAAAAGGTCCTGGGACCCCAATCACATAGAGCTGAAGCCTAAGAGTAATGTCAACTATGCTGGTCTCCAGAATATTTGCGGTCAAGCGCTCTAGATGGCTCTCCAACTCGGCCAAGGTCTCTGCTGATTGGTCCTGTGGGGCCGGTGCTGTGGCAGCTGGTTGTCTTCGATCATAGGGCTGGAGAGCAGCTGGTCACCATGGACCCATATCTGAATTTAAAACTTTTACTATTAGTTTTGTGATGATTTAAAAAATAAAAAATACATATATAATTAAAATGTTGAAAACAATTTACCTCTATCATCCCATTTCTCTCTTGGTGGAAGAGCCATGTCAAGATCACCACGATAATCTATCCCAGTGTATGGAAAATCCTGAATAACAAAGAGTTGGTTCTCTAACCAACGGAAATACTCTGGTGTGAATTGAACAACCTCGGTACCCTCCTCAGGATGGTGGGCCATGACTGCAACCCATCGCATAACTCGAGGATCTTGGGGAAGTCCACCCTCAACATTGAGTTGTTGTGGAACCAGCATAGGTGCCCTCTCTAGGGCAAAGCTAACAACTAAATAACCATATCCAAAGTTCTTTAGCTGTCCATTCTTCACTCTAATCAATTGGCCCTTCACATTGGCCAATACAGCATCGCACCAGTTGAAGATGGTGCCTCGAAAGCAGTCCACTGCCATGCGCATCTGGGAACCTGTATCTAGATGCAATGTTGTGCTCCCGCAGAGTCTGGTAATAGTAAAGGCGATCACCTTTAATTCAGGGTGGGAGATGGTTTTAACATCTATCCGTTTGTCCAGATTCTGGTTATTACAGAACTCTAGTTGGAGACTAGCGACAGATTGGCCACCTAGCCTAGATCCAAACAGAGATAACTCTACGCCTCTCTTGAGCAAGCCAGTCAAAAAGTATATGTCATCTAGCCCGATTTCGTGCCGGTTGCCACCAATAATGAAGCATTGGTCCTGCGTGCTCCACCTGTTAGCCAGCCATTGTAGAAAGTTTACCTATGCCCTCATGCCAGGAATGGTCCAAAATTTGAATAGCCCGCATGCTCTCAATGCCTATAATGAAGGTGGATGGAGTAATGCAGCTTGATCCACGTCCTCGTGCTCTCTTTCCCACCAAACAAGCATCTTTTGTACCTACATTGGAAAATAGGTGGATTAGAATTTTCATTTCAAAATTCTATGGGGAAAAAATGAGGAATCTAGGGTTTAAAATCCGCGTTCCGCGGGGTTTGCACCCATCCCTTTAGAGACAGTGCATAGGTTCGCACTTCTCCTTAAGGACAGGTGTGGCACCCCGAATTTTCTATGTGCACAAAAAAATCAGGGTGCTCAGGGGCCACATGGCGCCCCTGCGCAACTGCTGCGGACGATTTTTTTCCCTAATTGTCCTCTAAAAATCAATTTCTAAACCCTAAAACAAAATTTTAAATGGATGAAATGCAAGTCAAGGACAATGTGGATTACCTGGAGAAGACAGTTCTTGATTCCAAAGGTCAGATTTTTCGCAATATCCATAGGAAGTTTTTTACCAAAAGCTTTTACTTTTTACTCCAAAGGCAAATGGTAAAAATGAACTTGTAAAAGCCCTTTTTATAAGATTTTTTGAATAAATAAATTAAATTTATTTATTTTTTACTTTGAAAAGGTCATTTTTGGTGCATTTTTATTATTTTTAAAACAGATATGAGTAATGTTTGCAGTTTTTGTGCAGAATATTCGGTATTCAGGTGAAATTGGTCATTTTCAACAAAAAACACATAGGAGTCTTCTTTAAGCTCTTTTCTGACTCGTAAAATATGAAAAGATTGCCGAGTTTTTCTTTTTAGACTCGTTAAAATGAAATTAAAAAGACGGTCCTTTTACAGCTCTTTTCCGACCCTATAAACATGAAAATATTGCCAGACTTTTGTTGTTTCAAGTTCGATATTGGTAATAAAACGACGTGTTTTCGATCGCTTTTTTACTATTTCATATTGAAGGCACTAATTATGAAAATTACTCCTTGATTATAATGATCAAGCGGTTCTCTAAAGTATTATTTTATACTTTTTCGGGCTTGGGAGACACAAATTTACGAAAAAGGACAACCATGGAGTTTTCTTAAGTTTTTCTTCTGACTCCCTAAAATTGAAAAACGTTGAGTTTCTCCTATACTAGACTCATTAAAATTTCACAGTAAAGGACCTATTCAATTACAAATAGGAACGAACCACTCTTTATTAGGGTTAAAATATAAATTAAGTTGGACTCATCCAAAGGATGAGCTTATAACCAAGCAAATGTTATCCTCCTTAAGCTTGTCAAAAATAAAGAGGTACTTGCCAGAAATAGTGGGCGAAAGGAGAGAAAAATCAACCTGTTTGTCATAATTTTTGTTTGAAAAACTTTCCATCACTCTTGAACACGACACTTTTATCCACCTGGGTTGAGAAATCCTTTACCTAATAGTTAATCAAGCCACATTGAAAGTCTTTAGTCGGTTTTTGGGTATTAGGTTTGGTTCAACTGTCACCAAGCCATCTGCAGTGTCATTATGTGTTCAAGAGGTCTATGCAAATAAACCATTCACCTACAAAATATCTGTCATCCATCATTGACCATCCCTGAGTTAGTCCTTGCCAAATATTTTTCTTCAGACTTGATCTATGATTTCGTGTTATGGGCTTGCCTATGATGGATCACTTTCTATCGACTCCAACTCATTATCTAGAAAGATGATCTAGAAATTGGCAGTACCTTGGAATCTGCATGCCTCAATGGCAAGTTTCTAGCCTTTGACAACAGGTTGCATCATTGACCTTCGATCAAAGGATTCTGTGACGTGTTCGACATCGACTCATTCATTCACATTTCATGGATTGTACTGAGTACTTTGAGGGCCATTGACATTACTGGCGGTTCGTCTCACACTTGTTAACAATTTACATCATTGACTAGTAATCAAGTGGTTTCTACCATGTTTGACTTCAACACATTCATTCACATGGATAGAATCGTACTAGTTCAGGAAGTAGAAGTGAAGACCCTGGATCTAGTTTCCACCATCCAGGTTGCGAGGAATTGTGTTATCATTATATAGTGAAATATTCATAAATAGATGGCCGCACCCATATTGTGTCCATATGTTCCTACTTGTGGTGTAACACAAAATCATTCCTGTATCAGAGTAGTTTTAGATAGTTCTTAGTCAATTTTGATCCGAGCATGGGAATTCCTACCTCAACGATGATATTTTCACATATATATTTTGTGTTGAATGTTTTTATAGGTTCCAACCAGGGTATCCACAGGAAGATCCTTGAAATCATAAAATCCTTCACTCTTCTTAGATGATCAAAAAACCATCCTCATCTACTACAGACTTCGCACTTTAGGGGGCAATCTGTTACACAAAAAATTGTCACCATGACTTTCTATAGTTTGTGTGAGT
>APFE030112325.1:6569-24589 GCA_000404065.3 Pinus taeda
TAAAGGCTCTTAAAAAGAGAATAACTGAGCTAGAAAAGGAGCTCACACTGGACAAGGTGACATATGAGCTCAAAAGGACCCTATGGGCCAATATTGGCTAGTCCATCACAGACCAGTGGGAGGACATTGAGGCCATCCATGAGCAAATAACTCTCATTGGAAAAGCACACAGGGAGATCCAACGGGCAAGGGCATCTCTAGGCAACATGCCTGAGATTGCCACTAAAATGATAAATGTACTGAACTACAGGACAAGCTCCCAGCTGATCAAAATGGGAATTGGCAACAGGACTGAGACCATCTCAATGATCAAAAGTGTCGTGACATTAAGAAACCTGGTTCAGACCCTGGAAAGAAGAACCCGGGATATGCAAGCAGATATCAACAAATTCCAGGACAGGTTCATGGCATTGCAAAACAGGGGTCTTCCTAGCTTGTTGGAGCCATCAGGAAGGCTGCTCTCACATGAAAAATATGCCAAGAGAGTGAACACTTTTGCTGGAAATCAAATTGCAGAGACAGCTAGTACATCAGCAGAAACAGGACCAGCAACAGGACAGACCCTCTTTAACAGGGTGGAGAGTTTATTTTTTATTATGAGCGAGATTACACACTTGTTTGATGAGCCTCCCCATTTTTACAAGTATACAGAGGCAGATGAGAACATGGGGTCAATTTTGAGGCGTCAATTGCCTACACAGGATGTGTGGAATAATTTAATACAATTACTGTTAAATCAAAGTCAGTAATTATGTTGTTACTTTTTGGAAATATTTAAGTTTTCATACACAAGAAGATAAAGACACATCAGCAGGTATGCAGAAAGAGGCTGAGCCAACTCAGCACAAATATTCGGCCACCACAGCAGCACTGGCAGTCACAGGTGACAGGGCCGGAAAGCTACAGGAGGACAGAGCTGCACAGACACGTCATTCAACAGTTATAACAAAGCGCTCAACCGATCCAGTGAGCTCCAAATGTCAAAATATTTTGACAGGAGTAAAGAGCATTTATATTGTATTAAAGATTGTAATAAATTCTCATCTACCATTTCTGTATGAGTTAATGAAGATATTTTACCTCTCAGATGACTCAATGCCTGAGATATTTTGTATGAAATGCTCTTATATATTCCCCCTCGCATTAGTTAGCAGGGGTTGGACATTGGATGTAAGAGATTGTTCATATCTATTCTGCTGCTCTTTTAATGTAACTCTCAGAGAAGTAATACGAAGGATGATGGAATTTCCAAAGCTCTGTGTTGCTTGATGTTTTGCTGGTGTTTAGCTGAAAGTTGTAGGATTCCTGCGTATCTCATGGCACAATAACTTTCTCTTGTAACTCTTTGTTATGTGTTTGTATCTTTCATATCTTTTCATGTTTCCTATGTTTAAACAATTAATAGCACGAAAAAGATTGTTCCAGATTTATCAACTTACCCTGAACTCAATCTAAGTATTTTATATCTTTTTTCAGTATAGTAATGAAAGCGTAATTCTTAATTGCTACCCTTTCACACTATATCATCAAAGTGATTATTGTTTCAGGAATTCAACTTTGCTCCTGAGGAATACATCCTTTTCTCACACCCCAGCTTAGTGAAAAATTCTTAATTGCTTTTCACTGGTTGTTTGCACTCCATTATCACAATTTAAAGTTTGTTTCATGAAGTATCTAAATGGCCCTGTAACTCCAGCTACATCAAGTTCAGGATTTCAAGAAACCAACAGCCACAGACTCCATTGCCCAATGGACTAATTTTACCTGCAGAACTACATTTCAAAGCTTTTCAGAAAAACATCCTCCCAACCAAACATAAACCAAAAAACCTTCACTTCATAACTACCCTAAAATCTCCATAGAACAGAGACAAACCTTAAAGAGAGAGCCCTCTCTGATTACAGCTGGGCTAGAAGCTGTAGTCCAAAGATTGGTTAGTGGTTACCCCGGCCGTATTCCCTTGGGAGTCATAGGGAACAACCTGGGTGTTAACACATACTGGACCCATCAGTAACGTTGAAGCTCAAAATCAATCACCACAACTGTAATACAACCATCAAATAAAACTGCATCAACCAATGATTGAAAACCCATCATATTTGAAGCAAAACACAATAGAACAATATGAACAGTCAGATCATTGTCACCAGAACACAGAGCTGAAATCAGAATACAACATCAACAACCAGGACCCATTGCAACCTCAAAAAAAATATGTGAGAATGTATACGCTACTTCAATGAGGCCAACCAATGTGTATACGCTACTTTTTGTAACCCAACCTGTGTTTACCTCTAAAGATACTAAATCATAAAACGTTTTAACCAAAAACTATACTAAACAAAGACATTATGAAGATCTACTATCATATTACAGAGTTCTAAATAGATAGCAACAAAAATCACCCTTCTTACTCAATCAATGAGTCAACCGGACTCAATCTCCTTATACAATCAATTTTACTTCAGATCTGATGAAGATATCATTGACAAAAAATAGTGAAACAACAACAATGATCAGATAGATTAGTCATTTCTGAAAAACAAGCTCTTCCTCTACATATGTGACTTAGAAGTGTTGAAGCAGTGTTTATACGCGCCTTCACCAAGGTGAAACATCATATAGATTTGTAAATAATTACTTATAACTTCGCAACTTTTGAAGACTTCAGATATACCCGGGTCATAGCATATAAAGGATAAAACATGCATTAGCAATCATATCTAGACTATCCATTATCCGATCATACAATGATATGACATTTTAGGTCTCATGATCATGATTCAACATTGTATCCATGGGTACACAAGATGTTTCAGATCTATATCATAACCATAACCATTACAACACAAAATATACTTCAGATAGAAGTATTCATGAAAAACCATTTCACTTGCACACCTAGCCCTTTGATCTTCTTCTCCGTGTATACTATCACCTTTCTCAATACCATGCACCAAAAGAACAATTAGAACCTATGGTATTATTTGACAGGATCGGGTAACCATTGTTCGCTCAATATTGTGGGCTAATACCATGGTATGGGCCTTTGGTATTCTTTAACCTTAATTTTCCATCCCATAAGCACTTTTCCTTCTGTGAAACTATGTGCATATGTATACACTCCTATTATTCTATGTACCCACGTGTATACAGTACATAGACTAAGGTAAACAACGTGTACAACTTAAACCATTCTCTTTCCTTAATTTCTTGATTCTGATATGTAATCTTTTGTCCCATCATCCTGTTCTTTTGTACCATTACTCTGTTACCTCTGAATAGACCTGTTACAATGTTAGTTTCCATGTATCATTTCTGAACTAACTTGTATGTGGGTTGCCATGAAGGACAACACATGTACCATAATGCCAACAATCTCCCCCATTGGACTTAATGGAAACCATATTGGTGTTGATCACTTCAAGTTGTAGAACCTATTAGATATATCAAGAAACACCAAGATACTCTCCCCCTTTGACATCAAGGGAAAAGGGAAAACCAAGATATTCTCCCCCTTATTACATGTTGAGGGGCACTATACTATCCATGCTCCCTCTGAGCACATGTAGAGTCTGCAAAAATATTTTTTAAAATAATGACTCTATAACTCAACTATGTGATCATGACCTACTTATCACAAATGACTCATACATACATCAATAACCCAATCAAGTGGGGATACATCAAATGTTCATACATGACTGAAAATTGCAATTATTACATCATCCTTCCCATGCATAGTGGGGTTACACATTACATCATGTGTTCAAAAGGACTCATCCATAATAGACTATGACAGAAAAAGACACATTATTACACCATAGGTCTTTACATGACCTTTTCATCAAATGACATTAATAAATGAGACCATAGATGAATTCAACAACCATGATGCAAACAATGCATAATGATTTGAAGGCTAATGATCCCCCTGAACCCATGCTACATGTGCATTGTCAACAATTCATTCATCAAGGAATCTTCATCATTCAAGTAAACATTAATGAGAAAAGAATATCATCGAACTGTATCCATTAATGTCAGACTGAACAACCATGTCAAAAACTGATTTTGATTCTGGCCCACTGTTTTTCTATCAGAAAAACATATACACTACTGCTGGCACTGAAACTTGCTTATATACACGAATTTTCTTCTTGAAATCCATGAATAGAAAACATTCCTCAGAATCTGAATAAATTGGTTTTAACAACAGGATAAGGCATAAACAACTCATAACTTTTGTTTGAGATATTCAAATGCTTCTCTGGGAAGAGGTTTGGTAAATATATCGGTGACTTGTTATTTGGAGGGAACATACTCCAATTTAACATTTTGTTCAAGCACTTGTGCTCGTAGAAAGTGGTACTTAATGGGTATGTGCTTGGTTTTGGAGTGCATGACTGGATTTTTCAAAATAATAATAGCACTTCTATTATCGCATATGATGGAGATGGGTAGAGAACATGTGATTTGAATATCTTGTAATGTTTGCATCATCCAAAGTAGTTGTGTGCAACAAGATGCATCAACCACATATTCTTTTTCAGCTGTAGATAAGGCAGTCAAACTTCCTTTCTCGCTAAACCAGGATACTAATCATGATCCCATCTAAAATACACCTCCACTAGTTCTTTTTTATTCATCAATAGTTCCAACCCAATTCGCATCTGTATATGCATGAAGGGTGAGATCTGTATCTTTAGGATACCATAGATCAAATTCTTGAGTTCCTTGGAGATACTTGAATATTATTTTTATTGCCTGAAGATGTGATTCCTTCAGATTGGCTTGGAATATTCCAACAATTCCTCCTCCATGCATGATATCTGGTCTGGTACCTGTTAGATAAAGTAGACTTCCAATCATAGATCTGTACTTTGATTGATTCACTGTAGGAGATTCATCATTAGAATTGAGACTACATCTTGTTACCATTGGAGTACATACTGGTTAGGAATCTTCCATTCCGTACTTCTGCAGAATCTGCTTGAGATATTTAGTTTGTGAAATAAATATGCCATATTTTGTTTGTTGCACTTGTATACCAAGAAAATAGGTTAGCTCTCTAAGTAAAAACATTTCAAATTCTTGCTGCATAATAGAAGAAACATTTTGACTCATAGTTTCTTCATTACTTCCAAAGATGATATCATCAACATAAACAACAATAATTAGTAGTTTATCATTTTCAATTTTTGTATATAAGTTGTTATCAACAGATCCTTTTGTGAAGCCTTATTGTTGAAGATATTTGTCAAGATGATAATACCATGCCCTGAATGCTTGTTTCAGTCCATATAAATCCCTTTCGAGTTTGCATACAAGCTTTGCATATTTTCCCAAAATGAATCCTTCTGGTTATTCAACGTATACTTCTTCTTCTAAATCCCCATTAAGAAATGCAGATTTTACATCCATTTGATAAACTTTGAATTTTTGAAAACCTGAAAGAGCCAGAAACATTCTTATGGCTTGAACTCTAGCAACAAGTGCAAAATTTTCTTCAAATTCTATACTTTCTTTCTGTGCATATCCTTTACAAACAAGCCTTGCCTTATTCCTAACCACTTCTCCATTTTCACTCAAATTATTCTTGAATATCCATTTTGTTCTTATAAATTTTTTATCATGAGGTCTAGGAACTAATTCGCAAGTATCATTCTTTTCATTTTGGTCAATTTCTTCATTCATGACCTTAACCCAACATTCATCTTTTCTAGCTTCATTTACATTTTGTGGCTCTATGGAGGATAATAAGGCTAGATAACTAGAAGATCCTACAAGAGTTCTTCTTGTTCATACTTCAAACCATTTTTCTCCTAGACTTTGAGATTCTTGATTCTTTTGAATATACTTGGATGGAGCCTTTTCCCTGTAAAATGTATTTTCTTCTGATGCTTTGTTGCTTTCTTCCTCTATATCATTTCAATTTGATATGGGAAAACATTCACCATCTTCATTATTATCATCTTCTTTTGCTAATGTCATCTATTTCGGTTTTCTGCATGCTTCATCTATTACAACATCAATACATTCAACAATTTTTCGAAGTCTCTTATTATAACATTTTTATCCTTTACTTCTAGATGAATAACCAAGAAATATTCCTTCGTCTACTCTGGGTTCAAACTTACCAAGTTTTTCATCAGTATTTTTGATGAAACATTTGCTTCCAAAAACTCTGAAGTGTTTTACATTAGGAGACTTAACATACCAAAGTTCATATGGAGTTTGATCACTATTTACATGTACATGAGCTTTCTTGAGAATATTTACTGCAGTATGTGAAGATTCAACCTAGAATTTGTCAGAAGTTCGATATTCATCAAGCATAGCTCGATCCATTTGTTGAACTGTTCTATTCATTCTTTCCACTACGCCATTTTGTTGAGGAGTTCTAGCAACAAATAAATGTCTCTTTATTCCATGTTGTTCAAAAAATTCAAAAAAATCATTTGATATGAATTCTGCTCCCTAATCAGATCTGAGACATTTGATTTTTAGATCTAATTCATTTTAAACTAAAGATTTGAAGAATTTAAACTTTTCAAATGCTTCATCTTTATGTTTTAGTAAACCAATCCAGCACATTCTAGAAAAATCATCAATGAATAAAATGTAGTATTATTCTCTACGAGGTGACTTTTTACTTGTTGGTCCACACAAATCAGTATGAATGCATTCAAGAGGCTTACCTACTAATCATTCTTTGGCATTAAATTGAACTCTAGTTTTCTTACCAAATTGACATGGTTTGCAGATGGTATTTTCAGGGATGATGATATCTAGAAGATCACAACCAACCCTAAGATTGCATGATTTTATTATTTGAGAAAATATTAGATGCCCTAGTCTCTTGTGCCATAAACAATTCTAATTTTTTTCTGAGGTAACATTATTCTTTACCTCCTTTTAGTATATATATATTTCTTTGAGTTATTGTACCTTTGATTATGGTCTTGCTTGTGTCAAGATCACAAACCACACATTCTTTTGATCAAAACACAACTTAATTTCCTTGATCATACATTTGACTAACAATCAATAAGTTATGTTTTAAACCATCAACATAAACATAACCTTTACCCTTAATGACAACTGGTGTGTCATTTCCAAAAGAGACATTCTTTTCTTTTTCTAAAGCATTGTATGAAATAAGTTTACCGTTATCACTTTTCATGTGTTTTGAGAATCCACTATCAATGTACCACTAATTTTCTTGTCCTTCTACAAATAGAGCTATGCCACATGCTTCTAACTATAGTTCCTTATTTTTCCATAACTTGGAGTTTGATGATGTTTTCTCCTTTTGATATGTTGGCTGAAATTTTATCCTGCATTTAGATTCTTCATGACCAAAGTTATTGCAAAATGAACATTCAATTTCATCTTTAAGAGGAGAAAAGTTATTATAAGAGCTCTTCTTTATTCCAGTCACGTTGCTTTTTTTTTCTTTCTTCTCTATTCATGATAATTTTGTAAGAAACACGTTGAGTAGCCTTATGACCAAAGTTATGGCATGAAAAACATTGTCCATTAAAGAAGACGTTTCTGTGATCATAAAATCTTTTGGCATAGTTCACCTTTTGGTTGGTGTTTCTATTGATTTTCACCATTGGAGTAAAATGAATATGATTTACCTGGGGAGTGCCTTTAGGATTTTTCTAAGGATTGATGCATTACTGTCTGGTTTTTGGTGCATCAAGATAGATTCTGGTGATGGCTGAAGACTTTTTTCATTGGGATGTTTCTCCAGTGTATCCAAGACCAGTCTTTATAAGAAGAGAATGTTGAACCTTGGTGATTTCATCCAAGGTTTATGATCCTTTAGCAAATATAAGATTCAAAGATTTTGTCTTCTCAAGTTCGTTTCTAAGACCCACTAATTCACAATCTAATTTTTGATTGTTTTTTTCCCTTTCACCGAGTTGATGTGTCAAAGTGTCTATGACCATATTGTTTTCTTCCAATAAGATTTTGAGTTGAGTGTTTTCTTCAAGAAAATCTTCTTCTTCTAAGGCATCCCTAAACTTATCATTTTCATAAGCCATAAGAAGTTTAATATATTGTTCAGATTCATCTTTATCACTATTAGACAGGCCATCACTATCTTCATGAGTATAATAACTTCTTCTATTAACAAACTATTTCCTATTACCTTTTTCAGAATCCTTTCCTTTATCATGATTATCTTTATGAGGACATTTAGCATCATAACGAACAACTCTACCACAAGCAAAACATTTGAAGGGAAGCTTACCTCTGAATCTTCCGGAACCCCATTGAAGTTTCTTCACAAAGTTTACCTCATCTTCTTCTGATATATATCCAGATTTCTTGATGTATTCATTTTCCTTTGCCTTAGCAGAGGCTTTGAAAGTGACTTCTCTAATTTCTGATGGACCTCATTTCCTCATTTCAAAGGCAGTTTAAATTCCATGAGTTTGAACAACAGTATCAGATTGTAGATCCTACTTCTCTTCAATGGCTGATACTTTTGACTCAAATTTAGAGGATAGAGATTTGAAATTTTTCTCTACTAAAGTAGCTCCCTTTATTTCTTCCCCCAGATTCTTCATACGATTTACAATCTCATCTACTTGTAAAAGGTAACTAGCAATACTTTCATCACTAAGCATCTTGAGAGTTTCATATTGAATCTTGAGAGTTTGGAGTTTAACACATTTTACGTAGGGGTATCCTTCGTAGCTTTGAATGATTTTGTCCCATATTTCTTTGGATGCATTGATCTGCATGACTTTGATGAATTTTTATTCTGATAGACTTCCCAATAATGCATTGACGACATTGGCATTAGTTTCGTATAATTTTCTTTCTGCTGGATCTATGGGGATTGCTGCCAGATATTGGTATCCTCCTTCCACAATTGCCCAAACATCAGCTCTAAGTGACTGAAGATAGGCTTTGGTACTTATCATCCAATATGATAAGTTATTTTTGTTGAAAATTGGTAGTCCGATAAATCCCATTCCTTCATGATTGCTCATCTTGAGATAAATTCCTTCAAGTGATCAAGATTCTTTTGAAGGACCTACTCTGATACCAATTGTTGGGCAAAACACTAAGAGGGGTGATGAATCAGTATTTAAACTTTCACAATAATATTTTTTCCTTTTCAAACTGTATACACAATTTTAAAAAAACCAAACAACGTGTGTCCACAACTATAATGAATGAAACCAGTGTATAGATAATAAACTTATAAAACATCTAATTCATTGTCTGTTGAACTTAAAATCAGAGTGTAATTCATTTAGTAAGCAGTAGAAAGATGCAATAAGAACATAATGAATCAACACACATAAGAAACACACATGAACACGATGATTTTTCAGGTGGAAACCCAATGTGGGAAAATACCACCATTGCTGTCGTCTCAACCTTCAATCTTCTTATTATAAAATGTGTTTACAAGTTTTGTAAGTTAGTGCAGACTTTTTCGAGTACGAAGGAATCTACCTGTCGAAGGCTACAACCTTCGCTTGTTTTCCACCTCCTAGTGGAATGGAGCTCCAACCCCCTAGCTCTTGTACTGGATGATATGTTTACTAGTACATAGGCACCGACCTAGAAAAGGATACCACCTTCACTCTTCCTCCAAGGACCATCTTTCATTAATTTTCAGAGTGGATACTTTTGGTACACAATATATAGGCCATGTTACATCAAATTTTCATATTGGACCCAACAGTAAAATTGAAGCTCAAAATCAATCACCACAACTCTAATACAACCATTAAATACAAATGCATCAACAATCACGGGAAACCCATCAATTTGGAACCAAAACACAATCAATCAATCAAAACAGTCAGATCACTATCACCAGAACACAGAGATGAAATCAGAATATTGCATCAACAACTAGAACCCACTACAACCTTAAAAAGGATATGTCATAATGTATACACTACTTCAATGAGGCCAACCAACATGTATATGCTACTTTCGATAACCCAACCTACGTATACCTCTAAATATAATTGTTATAGACATATTTGGGCACTACAACCCCAATCACATATGTCCATAAACCAAGGGCCTCCGAGTCCCTAAGAGTGTTGTTTCATGCCCTAAAGGAACAAGGTCAGCTGATTACATCATCTCCCAGAAGTTCTCCACAAACAATTGCTCAGAACTGGTCAAAATTGGACCATACAGATTGCCCAGTGCTAAGGGTGCGATGCATCTCACCTGCTTAGTGTAAAAAGTGTGATGCATACTAGAAATCCATTCTCTAGGGTGCGATGGGTGAGAGTAGACAAATGGCAGAGACAGTTTGCAAGGTGGATGATCATGGAATCTTCCAGAAACTTCTCTTGTGACACTTACCTCTCTGAATTCGCCCAGCGATGAGTAAGAGATCATCAATCTCCAAGTGGAATCAAGAACTATCAGAGAGAGGACACTAATCAGAATCCCAGAAACTGACTCACCCTCTTACAATCATCTATATATGGATCCCTCATCCTAGAGATCCAAAGGCTGGAATCTTGTATCTTGTAGGGAAGCGTTGTTGGTTTCTTGGTGGAATACAATAGTGTTGGGTGATCTAAGCTGTTCATGAGGTTAAGAAGGGCTTTCATGCTGGGAGGATGATGCTGGGTTAGATCAATGGGTTGTAATCCTCTCTTCTAATCTCTATATCAATAAAGCTATTCAAGTTTTCCTCCACATTCTTGTATGTTTGTTAATATATGAATGTATCTGGTCAATATATATCTGGTCCTATATTGTTTATGACTGTAGATCTCTGCACTTTGAAGGTATTATGCTTCTTTGACTTTACAGGTACTCTTTGAAGTCAAGTGGTCAAGGGAGGAGAGGCAAAGATCTGTCAAAGGGGAGAAGGAACAAGCAGGGAACCAAGCAAAAGATCGAGGTTGGTATTCTTTGCTCCTCTCCTATCTACTTCTCGTAAAGGAAAACAAAAGTAACTTTAATCCATTTGTTTCTAAGATAGCTATCCATCTTAGTGGGACTAGCAGCTCTGCATAGACACTAGATTTCCCGATAACAAAATGGCGACTCCACTGGGGAGCGAGTAGCTTGTTTGCTTGTCTACATTTGTTTGCTTTATAAACTTACAGATGGAGCCTGAAGTCAAGCTAGCTAGCCTTCGAACTGCATTTGCTATGCAAGTGAAAAGTAGATCAATGCTGCTTCAGTCTATCTCCGAGTTTTGTTTCTAAACTGAACAATTGATTTGTAAACATCATAATTGCCTTGGTGGTGGCTCAAGTAGCCTCATTAGATCAGCCGCTGTGATTTGTATTTACTGACTATCATTAGCTCGCCCTAAATCCCTGAACTAAGCTGTGAACTGTGACCCAGAACCAAGTTGAAGTCTCATCCCTGGACCATCACACCTTCTCATCTTGGGAATCTGGATGCATCACACTTCCCATGTGCACTAGGTGAGATGCATCGCACATTCCCTGTGTTAGAGGTGCCATGATCAGATAAGACCTCTTCTGCTTCCAGATTTTGGTTTTTGTTCACTCTCTTTAGCTTTATTCAGGAGTTTTTCTGTCTATGATCAATATACCACTATAGAAACTCCCTTCCTTTGCATGATTCAACCTCCATAGTACAGAGAACTATAAATGTTTCTATGTATTGTTCACCATTTATGGTTCTCCTTTACAAAGAAGTAGCATAATCAAACTGTCGTCTTTTGATTTGGAAGTGTTGCAAGTGTTTTTTTTAGTCAAAGAAAAGAATTATGTTGTTCTTGATGGTCAATTACGCTGTTACCCTTGAATTTTGTTTGAATTAGTAGTTTTTCAAGCGTTGAAAGAAATTTTCAATTCAAAATCGTAGTGTCATCATTATCTTCCTTTTGAAGAGAAAATCGTTAGTACTATCACTTGAAACGATTCAGATTTGTACTTAGCATTCTTTTTGCCATTCACATATTAAGAAAGCAAAAACAAATACATGCACGTGCATTTGCATTTAGACTACTTGTTGTTTTTTATTCAGGACAATGCATCTAGTGTGTGCTCTCTACTCTTTGTTGAAAGAATTCTGCTTCTCTTTCCCTAGTAGCTAGGATTTTCATTGCAAAAAGAAGATTAAACAATTGTTTATCATCTTAGATTGCATTTTAGGAATTGTATATGTACATCACGCAGTGAACCTAAAAGGAAAACTTCTTAAGAAAGATCAACTGTAAAATAAATCAATGAACATAGGAACACTTTGGAACCTAATAGACAAGATTTAGAAGTCTAGGCTAGAGACGAATTCTGGCGTCGTAAAGCCTCGTAACTATCGCTTTCATTGGAGGTTGGGTGATTCCTCCTCTTTGAGACGATAAGTGCCAGTACAGACTTGTGCTCCCACGTACCGTCGAGTATATATTGGGAGACCAGAACAGGCTATATCCTTTATCCTTAGGAAGCCGTGTCTGCCAGCCTATCGATCGCAATGCACTGAACACAACATTGGGAAGATTGAATGCCATACCATAAAAAGTATTCTGCAGTTTTGTGAGTGGATTGGTAATCCCTTTGTCTAGATTTCCAGAGTAGTCTCTTTCGTTCCTTTTCAGACTTGTTAAAGGAAAAGGTCCATTTGAGCACTTGTCACTTCAGGCTCATCGAAAATCGAAGGCGACTAGAGTCATCTTTTGCTTTTTCTCTACTCTTAAAAATTGAAAAAGCAAGTTGTGTCAAAGCATCTAAAATTTATTTTAATCAGAATAATGTCATTGTTCCTTCATTGGCCTTAGGTTGAGAAAAATAGAGTCCACCAACCAGGGATTTCCCCTTGGGGGAAAATCCTAGTCCTTTCTCCTCTTGGGGAGATGTTGGTGCACCTCATATGGCCACATTGTCCCTCCCAGGACTGACAATCAGCTTTCCCATATGGCTCCTCTCGACCTCTGTCATTCAAACTGTCGTGGTTCCTGAGCAATAAAGTCAGAAACCAGATGATACTAGAGTTACCCCCCAACCTTCTGCTTCATTTCTTCCTCCCTCCCCTCCTTCCTCTTCGCTTGGTGAAGTTGGTAAATATAAAAACCAAGTAACTGAGAAGAAGAAGAAAGGGAAGGAGAAGGAGAAGAAAAAGAAGGAGCCAAAGGGAAAAAGGGGAAACCGTGCATCATCTAGTGAAAATCCACACACTGCACCATCCAAACTGAAATCTCCATGTGTCATTTGCAAAGGGGCCCACTATCATCGAGATTGCCCTTGCATCCCTCGGATCTTAAGGGATTGGTCCCCTCGTTTGCACAATCCGGTGTCATCAACCTCTAACGATCATGTTGAGAGTACACCACCAACTAGTGAAAACGAAGTCTCTAGATAGAGAGGAAAATGTAAATTTCCTTGCAAACTGTGTGAAGAAAACCATGCCATCCACCGTTGTCCCTTCCTAGACGAAGCTAAAAGAGTCTTGGATAACCGTCCTACTTCACCGCTACGGCTTCCTCCTGGGTACAAGAAACTCTTGCCGAGTCCATCACTAGTTGAAAATCTGACTCACACGACTTTGTGGTCGGTCGAAGCATCTATCATTGAAAATAAGCCCTCTGAATCCACACCAGACGAAAGTCAAAAGGTTGAGGCGACAGTCGACATGGTACTGTCTTCAGAAGGTCCATCTTTGGATGATACAGTCACTGAAGAGAATGAGAACGACACTGTTCAAATTTTGTTCGTAAACATAAACTTCGATGAACATGGGGGTAATCTACCCATTAATTTATTGTAGGAAGGAAGTTTGTCAGGGTCATAACCATCCATTTATTCGGTCCCACCTCCGAGCAATCTAGTCATTTCATTCGATTGGAATCTACTAGGCAGACCCCGTTTACCATCTAATGTACCATTCCGAATCATTGTACAAGCTTACAGAAGGGTCATGGTCGGTACTATCATAGATGAAGGGGCTTCTGTGAGTATCCTTTCATCAACTGCTTGGAAAGCGCTTGGTTCACCATCGCTTCTGCCTGAGATGCGAAATCTAACAGGCTTCGATAAAGGAACCAGTTGACCATTAGGGATCCTTCTGAGTTTGCTTATAACTCTAAGAGGGAAAATCGTGTATTTGAGCATAATGGTAGTCCAAGGACCTTTAGATTATAATCTACTCCTTGGGCATTACTATATTTATAGCATGGGAGCCATTGTCTCCTCACTCTTTTTAGTAATGTGTTTTCTGCATGAAGGCTGAGTGGTCCATCTCGTAGACCAGTTTTCATTCCCTGACTCACACATAGCTAATAGTCAAGTACCATTCCTAACTAGTTTTTTCATGCAAGGAATGTCTCATCAATCTCCAATGCTTCCACCTGAAGAACGCGAGTAATTCGATGGCCATGACTGAAACCCAGGGGGCATGCATCCTGGTCTGCTTCGGCAGGAAAACTTCATGTATAGGGTAGGTTTCTTTGGAGGATATATGACTAGCCTGATACACCCATCCATTTAGGAAAATGGGATTAGACCAGAATAAGATACCTCCATCAGAAGGTAGGCCTTTCCCGACAGAGCAAATGTTTTGTCTGTAAATTGAAGGGTAACCTAGAAACTCTACTTCGCTATACCTGGGGCCATGCAAACCTTTTTGTGCGCAAGTGAAAAGTGGCCAACGTAACACTAACCCCATAGCTTTTCTAACTTCAACTGCTTAGTTTAGGTTATTGGTCGAATCGATCATTCACCTTTGCAGGAGCTAGATGTCACCAGCAAAGTAAAGGAAGTGTTCTCCTACCTAACCTCAGTAGTTAATTAACCCCTAGGACAGTAGTTGGTTGTTCCTAGCTTGCATGTGAAAGCCAGTGGAGCAAAGCTTTGAAAGGTGCAAGCTCCACAAAAATGGAATCTATCGATGAGACATCCTTATTATATGACTGGAACGAGCCGTTTTTATGCAAAGTTTAAGATTGTTAAAAATTAAACCTAAGCAATGAGCAAATGTTCCACCAGAGTTTAAGCTCATTAAAAAATGAACCCACCTTCGGTAAATAACCCTTGCGAATGCATTATCATCAGCTTTTGAGCCTTGGTTGTGTTCTTACAATCACCTCCAATCTATTTTTACCCGATCATACACCTCCATTTGATTGTTTACCCCTTTTGAGGAACAGCCGCGATGAGTGATTCTGTTAGCCATCTTCTTTATACTACTATGATTGAAAAGTTCCAAGCCTTACCTGGAACCAGTTGCTACCCAAAAATTTCACTCATTCCTCAAAAACCGAGTCTCCTTTAAGCTCTTTTCATCTGACTCATAAAATATGAAAAGATTGTTGAGCAATTGGCCTCTCCAGCTTGTTAAAACGATCGGAAGTGCTATCACTCCTCTAGATTTTAATCTTTTTGGACCTGAGGGATCATTACACAAAAAGATCGAGAGATTGTCTAGTTCGGCTCATTAAAACTATCGAAAATTCATCCCTTTCGTATTGATTTATACTTTTTTAGACTTAAGGGATTATATGAAGAAAAAGGATTGCTGGAGTTTCCTTTTTGTCCCTTTTCAGACTCTCTAAAATTGAAAAAGGACCTAGTTGTCTTTGTCGTTAAACTCATTAAAACCAATAGAGACAAACTTGTCCATAGAGACAAGAACGATTTTCGCTGTCATTAGGCTCATTAAAACATAGCGATGGGTTTACCCGAAGGGAAAATTATAGAACAAGAATATGTTATCCTCTTCAAGCTTGATAAAAATAAATAGGTACTGGTCAACAATGACCGGGGAAAATTGGGAAGAAAACTTGAAGAAAATTTATTGCTAGTGATTCGCTCTTGAACATGACACTTTCACTCCATCACCATGATTGAGTCCGGTTGGGTTATTCCGTTCATTGGTCATACTACCATTGTTCCATTGTACCATCCATATTTTGGATTAACACTACCAAACCATTTCAGTGTCACCGATATGCTCAAGAGAAGTCGATCAGAGAATTCACCAACCTAGCTTGTGTCTCACCCACTGCAATACCTACACGCTTCATCCTTTCATGATCGCCACCCTGAACCCTATATCATTAGATAGTTTTCACCTCCACAAAATCATTTTCTCCGTTCTGTGTTGTAGATGTGGGATTCATTAAGGCCCTCCTACGACGGGTGATTTCTTGTCGACGACAGCTCATTATCCAAGAAGTCGACCTAGGAACAACCCTTTTAGTACTTTGAAGCTTGCATGCCTCAATGGCAAGTTTCTCACTTCTGACGACAGGTTTACATCAATGGCCTTCGATCGAAAGATTTTGCGTGGTGTTAGATGCCAATTCCTATTTTCACACCACGCGAATTGTAATGTAGTACCTGTTGGCATTATGGCACAGGTTTGGAGCTATGGCACAGGTGTTGTCCTTGATGGACACTCTCTTTGGTAACAGATCTCAGTTCAAGCACTCAGAAAGAAGAAAAAGACATATACACAAGTTCATCTAGATGAAGACGCGTATACACGTGGGTTATACATTACAAAAGCGCGTATATGTTGGGGATCATACTTTTGGTCCATAGTAGTTAGTTCTTGGGATTTGAACCTATGTTTTGGACCATGGCGTCTCGTCAAATGTGTTGATCCCTAGTTTTGGGTTCATGGTATTGAAATGTTATGGTTTTTGACCATGGTATTGTGGAAGGCCTAAGACTATAAAAGAAGAAGGAGATCATGTGGCAAAGGATCATCTGAACTATTATTGAAGATCTGATAAAGTGCTAGAGCTGGTATATTGGTAATTGGGTTATGACGCAGATCTGGATCTGAATGAAGGAGGAACCTTAGCACAAAAAGAAGGATAAGTTCTATTGATGGGTCATAATCTTTAAGCTTGAATGATAGTTTCTTTGTATGATTTTGATCTCCTAGATGTGGCACTTGCTTGATCTACATGTCTGATAATCTGGGTTAATTAATGATTGAATATCTGAAAGAGTGAATTATCCTTTATAGATCTGTACGCAGGTTCAGTGAAGCGAAGGTGCGTATACACGCAAGTTCTGTGAAGTAAAGAACCGTATATGCATGTTTTTCCATACGCAGAAGCGCATGCACGCTAGTTTCAGGTTGTTGAAATAGCGTATATACTCTAAGTTGTGATCTAGCTGCTTCTGTCTATTGCTGCTGTGTTCTGGGTTCTATTTTCTGGTGTGTGGTTGCTGGTACTGTGTTTTGGGTACAACTGTTAGAGAAGTATCTACTTGATTCAGATCTAATTGGTGAAAAGGAGATTGGTTGATGGAGAAATTCTTGATGATTGATTGATGTTCATGGATCCAGTCTGAAAATTTATGAAACATGGTCCTTGGAAGAAAGAGAAGGTTGTAGCCTTCTGTAGCCAGCACCTACGTACTAGTATCTTGGCTAGTGCAAGAGCTAAAGGGGGTTGTAGCTCCCTTCCAGGAGAAGGTGGAGAATGAGAGAGGGTTGTAGCTCTCTACAGGTTACAACCTGCGTACTGGTAAAGGACTGCACCAATACATTGTAAAAGAAGTTTCTAATTAAAGAAAGATAGAGACAAATTGCAGCAGGTGGTTTTCACCCACATTGGGTTTCCACCTTATATCCTGTGTTCTTGTGTGTGATTGTCTTTCTACTCTGTTTTACTATCTCTGGTTACTGGTTATTTGATTCTGCATCTCAGATTAACAATCATCATCATAAATATAAAGTAAATTAAAAGTTTGCTTTGTATACGCGGGTTTCCTTCTGCATAGTTGCGTATAGACGTAGGTTTAACTAACTGAAGTAGCGTATACAATTTGTTTTTGAAAAAGGAATATTTGACTTGATAATACTGATTCACCCCCCCTCTCAGTATTATTTCCAACAGTACCTTGAGGGTCATCATCATTATCGGTGATTCCTCTCATGCCTGTTAACAACTTACATCATTGGCTGGTAATCAGGCGATGTCTTTCCATGTTCGACTCCAGAAAATTTTTCACATGGATTGACTTGTAGTTCGGGCGAAGATTGGACGAGTTTGAAGATCCCAGATCTAGTTTCATCCATTC
>APFE030112325.1:36305-85213 GCA_000404065.3 Pinus taeda
TACACCTTAAGTTCAATTTCTGCGTTTTTCCATGTTTTCTTCAGAAACAGTTATGAGCTTGTATTCTTAAATGATCTTGTTTACCCTGTTTCTTTCACATATGAGTGCATGTCTTAGGAATTCTTAACTACTCCAGGATCCCACTCATCCACTTCTCCTCTTTGTCAGCATGATGGAATGATTCTCTTTTTCCTTTCATCCCTGATGTTCATTCCGTACTTTCAGCAGACCGAGTATTGTATCCTGTGTGGCTATCCCGCTCTGTATCCCCTTGTGACCAAGAAAATGCTTGCATGCCTCAATATGTGACTCCATGCCCAATGGTTCGAAACTTATGACACCTTACTGTGCCTCTTTGTTCGAGAATGCTACCTTCTTTCCAATCGCAGTCAACATTCCCTTGAAGTCAGAAAGCTAGCCTAAAATCATCAACTAGGGTTGAATCAAAAGGAGAGAGCCCTCTCCGATTGCAGGTGGGCTAGAACCTACAATCAGAAGATTGGTTTGTGGTTACCTTGGCCGTATCCCTATTAGGAGCCTAGGGACAACCTGAGTGATAACATCTTGTATATATTTTTTCAGAGCCAAAGGTTGAAACACTGACATGTGGCACTTCATACAACTTAGCTTTTCTATAAAGGTCTATAATTAGGTCATCTTGGGAGATTGTGCATAACTCTTCCTTGAAGAATCTAATTTGGATCAGACTAGTGGCATTGGAAAGAGGACGCAGAGGGCTACTATAGATCACAATTTCAGAACTAGATGATCTGAAATTACAAAGATACATCAGATTCAATAGAAAGCTCCTACAAAGTGAAAACGTGTGTGTAGTTTTTTTTAATTTTTGCATAAGCTTGGTTTCAAAAATTAGTTTGAAGGAATTCAAAGGGAATAGTAAAGCATTATTATCAGTAATTGATGCCCCAGGGAAAGAAAATGCAAACACCTAGTAAGAAATCTAAAAGCTCTAGCATGACTCATGAAGAAGAGGAAGAAATGCAACATGATATATCAAAATTATGAGACCAAGTGCAACAAGTGTCACTTGCACCAAAAGTAACAGAATCTAAGATGGATGGTTTACAAAAAGATGTAGAAGCTAAGATGGATGGTTTAAATAAAGGTGCAGAAGCTAATATGGATTGTTTAAAGAAAGGCATAGAAGCTAAGATGGATGGCATGGAAGCTAAGATAAATGGCATAGACGCTAAAATGGATGGCATGGATGATAGTATGCAAGAATTGAAGATAAATATGAATACGTTGCTACACGAAATGGTCACTAATGGTGAAAGGGTAGTAAAGGAAACTCATGATGAGAAAAAAAGAAATTTTAATCATGATTCCATAGACTCTAATGTTGGATCAAAGACCTACCATATTCCAAAAATCAATATGAGGAAGTTTGATGGCAAGGATCCCACAACATGGATATTACAGATGGAGAAATTTTTCGATCTCAATAATGTGCAAAACACACAAGAGGTACATATAGAAACTTTATATTTGGAACAAAATCAATTTGTATGGTATCAATGGCTTTGCTCTCATAAACAAATTATCACTTGGGAAATTTTTACGGAAGAATTGACAACACATTATGAGGATACAAAAAGCAACAATTTTTTTAGCCAATTGATAAGTCTCAAACAAAAGGGTTCAATAATGGATCACATTGAGGAGTTCCAAAAATTGAACATAAGGGTAAAAATACTCCAGAGGAGCATAGTATTGATGTGTTCATAGGGACTTTAAAGGATAATATCCAACATGATGTTCGCCTTTGAGAACCGGATTCATTAGAGAAGGCATTCAGGTTAGCAAGAAAAACGGAAAGCAAAATTATGGCAACCAAGAAGCATACCACTCACAACTATAAAGATGGAAGTTTTTTTGCCCCTAGCCTTCCACAACCTATAAGGTTGACACCACAACAATTGGAAGAAAAAAGAGCAAAAGGGCTTTGTTATAGTTGTGATAGAAAATACACTAAAGGTCATAAGTGTGCTGAGAAGAAATTATTCTATATAGATTGTGGAGACGAAGAAGAAAAGGAGCAAGAAAGGTCAAAAGAAGAGGATATACTCGAGGAACAAAGCCTAGATAAAGAAGAAATGAATTCGACCATATGTTGTAATGCATTGGATGGAATTACCACTCCTCAAACCATCAAGATAGAAGGAAAAATCAAGAAGAAAAAGGTAATAGTGTTGATTGATTCAGGAAGTACCCATAATTTTATTCATTGTAAGATAGCAAAAGAATTGAATGGCTTCCTATATCCACCACTAGAGTGTCAAGTGATGGTTGCAAATGGAGGAATGATAAATTTCTCTAGAAAGTGCCATAATATCAAGCTATCAATGGGAGAATATTTATTGAAAAGCCCAATGCTTTCCATTCCAATGGGAGGTGCTAATGTTGTACTAGGAGTCCAATGGATACAATCCTTGGGTACAATAGCTTCTAACTTTCAAGAACTTTTCATGAAATTTTATGTGGAAGGAAAGGAAGTTGAACTAAGCTGCATTGTAGGGATGCCGGGAAAGATAGTAAGCTCTAACGGTATGACAAAGCTTCTAAAAAAGGAACAAAAAGGTGTAATTTCACAATTATTTTTGCTAGATGTTTCCACATCGAAATCATCTATTGCTCCAGATCTCCAAAAAGCCTTGGACAATCATTCCAAGGTATTTGAGACTCCCAAAGGTCTCCCACCTATTCGTGATCATGATCATGCTATTCATTTGATTCCAGGAAGTGTTCCTCCAAACATCAGGGCATATAGATATCCCTGTGCCCAAAAGAGTGAAATTGAACGTATGGTTGCAGAAATGCTAGAGGCTAGTATAATTAAACCTAGCAAAAGTTCTTTCTCTGCTCCGGTAGTATTAGTGCACAAGAAGGATGGATCATGGCACATGTGTATGGATTATAGGGAGCTCAACAAGTTCACTATTAAAGATAAGTTTCCCATTCCTGTCATTGATGAATTATTGGATGAATTGCATGGATCAATTTACTTCACCAAGTTAGATCGTCGTTCAGGATATCATCAAATTAGAATGAAGACTCAAGACATTTTGAAAACGACATTTAGAACTCATGAGGGCCACTATGAGTTTTTGGTGATGCCTTTTGGCCTTACCAACGCACCTTCTACATTTCAAGGTTTGATGAATTCCATTTTCAAACCCTTCCTTAGAAAATTTGTGTTAGTATTTTTTGATGATATACTAATCTACAACAAGTCTTGGAAGGATCATGTTGAACACGTTGAAAAGGTGCTACAAGTATTGGAGGAGAAACAATTATATGCAAAAAGATCCAAATGTTTCTTTGGATTACAAGAGGTGGGATATCTGGGTCATATTGTATCTCATGAAGGAGTTAAGGTAGACCCTAGAAAAATTAAAGCCATTAAGGAATGGAAAATCCCCACATCCATAAAGAATTTGCAAGGATTTCTTGGGTTGACAGGGTATTAATTGCAAGTTTGTTAAGAATTATGGGAAAATAGTAGCACCTTTAACAACATTGTTGAATAAAGATGCATTTTCATGGACTCCAGAAGCAACAAAAGCCTTCGAAGATATTAAAGAGGAAATGTGCCAAGCACCAGTATTAGCTACGCTAGGCTTCACAAAAACCTTTATTGTGGAATGTGATGCTTCCAGAAAAGGAATTTATGTTGTTTTAATGCAAGATGAAAGACCCATTGCTTTTGAAAGTCGTCCAATGAAGGGAAAGTATTTACACAAAGCTATTTATGAGAAGGAAATGTTGGCAATACTACATACACTTAAGAAATGGCGACCCTACCTAATGGGAAGACACTTCAAGGTAAAAACGGATCATCATAGCCTTAAATACTTTTTAGAACAAAGATTATCCTCTAATGAACAACAAAAATGGATCACAAAGATGTTGGGTTATGATTCTGAAATCATATGCAAAAAAGGGAAACAAAATGTTGTGGCAGATGCACTCTCAAGAAAGGATGAGGATGTGGAAGCATTGTTGTGCGACATTTCTATTATCCAACAAGATTGGATAAATGAAGCAAGGGAGGAATGGAAGAATGACAAAGAAGTGTGGGAAATTATTCGAAAGTTACAACAAGATTCCAATACATCTGATACATTTAGCTAAAAAATGATTCGTTATGGTACAAATATTGCTTATACCTCTATAAGAATTCCCAACTCAAACAAAAGATTCTTCTAGAATTGCACGCTTCTCCCTTAGGAGGGCACTCGAGATTTTCAAAAACTTACCACAGGGTTAAGAAGGATCTTTTTTGGGATGGCCTTAAGTCAGATATTCAAAATTTTGTGGCCGAATGTTTGGTATGCCAACAAAATAAGGCTGAAACAATTAAGACACCAGGTCTATTACAACCTTTATCCATTCTAAGCCAACATTGGGAGAAGGTTTCAATGGATTTTATCACAAGTGTTATAGACATATTTGGGCACTACAACCCCAATCATATATGTCCATAAACCAAGGGCTTCTGAGTCCGTAAAAGTGTTGTTTCACACCCTAAAGGAAAAAGGTCAGCTGATTACATCATCTCCCAGAAGTTCTCCATGGAAAACTGCTCAAAAATGGTCAAAATTGGACAATACAGACGGCACAGTGCTAAGAGTCTGATGCATCTCACCTGCCACATGAAAAAATTACTATTCATATTGAAAAGACCTTCTGTAGGGTACAATGGGTGAGAATAGACAAATGGCAGAGACAGTTTGCAAGGTGGATGATCATGGAATCTTCCAGAAACTTCTCTTGTGACACTTGCCTCTTTGAATTCGCCTAGGGATGAGTAAGAGATCATCAATCTCCAAGTGGAATCAAGAAATATTAGAGGGAGGACACTAATCAAAATCCTAGAAGCTAACTCACCCTCTTACAATCATCTATATATGGATCCCTCATCCCAGATATCCAAAGGCTAGAATCTTGTATCTTGTAGGGAAGTGCTCTTGGTTTCCTGGTGGAATATCATAGTGTTGGGTGATCTAAGATTTTCATGAGGTGAAGAAGGGCTTTCATGCTGGGAGGATGACGCTAGGTCAGATCAATGAGTTGTAATCCTCTCCTCTAATCTTTATGTCAATAAATCTATTCAATTTTTCCTCCACATTCTTATATGTTTGCTAATATTGTGAATGTATGTCGTCAATATATATCTGGTCCTATATTGTTTATGACTGTAGATCTCTACAGTTTGAAGGTATTATGCTTGTTTGACTTTATAGGTACTCTTTGAAGTGGAGTGGTCAAGGGAGGAGCAGCAAAGATCTGTCAAAGGGGAGAAGGAACAAGCAGGGAACCAAGCGAAAGATTGAGGTTGGTATTCTTTGCTCCTCTCCTATCTACTTCTCATAAGGGAAAACGAAAGTAACTTTAATCTGTTTGTTTCTAAGATAGCTACCCATCTTAGTGGGACTAGCAGCTTTGCATAGACACTAGATTTCCCGATAACAATAATGAATCATAAAAATTTTGAATAAAAAAATGTACTAACCAAAGACATTCTGAAGATCTGCCATCATATTACATAGTTCTAAATAGATAGCAGAAAATACCACCCTTCCTACTCAATCAATCAGTCAACCGAACTCAATCTCCTTAAACAAATCAGTTTTACATCAGGTCTAATGAAGACATCATTGGCAAATAGCAGTAAAACAACAACACTGATCAAATAGATCAGTCATTTCTAAACAAAAAGCCCTTCCTCTACATACGAAACTTGTAAGTGATGAACCAGCATGTATATGTGCCTTCATCGAGGCGAACCTGCGTATAGATATGCAAATAATTACTTATACCTTTGTGGATTTTTAAGGATCAAGATATACCCAGATCATAGCATATAAAGGATAAAACATGGGTTAGCAATCATATCTAGACTATCCATTATCAGATCATATAGTGATAAGTCATTCCACATCTCATGATCTTGATCCAACATTGTATCCATGGGTGCACAAGATGTTTTAGATCTATATCATAACCATAATCCTTACAACACAAAATATACTTCAGATATAATTATTCATGAAAAACCCTTTCGCTTCCACACCTAGTCCTTTGATCTTATTCTCCTTATATACTAGAGCCTTTGTTAATACCATGCACCAAAACAACACTTAGAACCTATGGTATTCTTAGACAGGATCAAGTAACCATTATTCTGGTCAATATTATGGGCTAATACCATGGTATGGATCCTTGGTATTATTTAACCTTAATTTTCTATCCCATATGCGCTTTTCCTTCTGCAAAACTACGTGCATAAGTATACTCTCCTATTATTCTGTGTACGTGTGTATACGCTACTTGGACTAGGGTAAACAATGTATATAACTTAAACCATTTTCTTTCCTTAATTTCTTGATTCTGATCTGTAATCCTTTGTCCCATCATCTTGTTCTTCTATACCATTACTTTGTTACCTTTGAATAGAACTGTTACAAAGTGATTTTCCCTGTATCATTTCTGAACTGGCCTGTATGTGGGTTGCCATCAAGGACAACACATGTACCATAACGCCAAAATTTAGTAGAACTATTCTTCGACATTATTTTCAACTATTGAAAGAGGGATCCTGACTTATTGAGAGAGAATGAGGTTTCACCTTGAGAGAAGTATTTTAGACCTATGATATTGGTTTGCTCACTTTGGATTTCCCCTTCTCCCTTCTTTACTAGATTGGACAAGTGTTAATACAGAAGTAGATTTACACCAAGTTAAGTAGTTTAGATAGAAACATAGGCTTGGATCTAACAGGTTCCCTCAAGGTTCTCTTATTATATGAATTTCATTTTCCATATGGACTTAGCTCAACTTATGAAATTTTAACAAACAATTAAGGAGAACAACAATAAGCCAAGCGTGGTGGGTGTGACACTTCCTTTTTATTCCATGAAAAATTCCCTTTTCAGCCAATCACTTTTTCACACAAGGTCTTATTAAGAAAACATGAAAGAAAGACATAAAAACCAAAAGTAGAAACAAGAGATAAAGAAACAAAGGCTGAAGTGAAAACATCATACAAAAGTAAAACAGATGCAGAGACTAGATGGAGAGTAGGAAAGAAGGTGGATGCAATTCAAAGGAAACTAAATGCAACTAAGCCTATTCCTAACCTAACTAGCTAGAATGTCATGGATAAGTGTAATGATATTTCCAATGAAACCAACGTAATTTATCCCACCCTACAATGACAAAGATATGAGAAATGAAAACTAATATATGATTATGTGCATCAGAAAAGATAAAAACTTTAATATCTTTCACAAAAAATAGAAGGTTTTTCTTAAAGAAAGAAAGATGCGTCATACCACCTGACTTTACCCAATCTTCCACCTTACATTTTCGATAAGAAAATAAATCATACAAACCTTTACAACTCCCTATGAAATCACCTGCACTTATATTGTATTCCTTAGAAAACACCAAGAGAAATCGAAAATTCTTTCTAGAAAATGGGATTCCTAAGTAATATGCCTCCAATTGATTACAGATTGGATAATGAAATTAAAAAATATTCTCCTAGGAAAACTAAAATCCTTGAAAAGATAATTTCTCAATTAATGTCATGGAATCAAGATGAGAATCTTGTGAGGGAAAATATATCTAATCAAATTCAGAAGGCTTGTCAAGAAAGTGAGGACCTGACATAACCATTAGCGGAGGTTGAAGTGCCTCAAAGACTTGAAAAGTATCTCAATATTGAAATGATAAAACATAAATATCAGTAGACGTAAAACAACCATCACTATGTACACTACTAGGAAAATGATCAATCACATGATAGTTGTTAGAACAAGAACCATGATCAGATGGGATGATTAAGACATAAGATTCTTGATGGGGAGACATCAAACATAGATCATTTTGAACAAATTTACAGATTCTTTGAGTGAAATAGTCATATTCCTCTATGAATGGTTAACATCATAGTTGTTGAAAGAACCAAAAAGTAATTCCAGCATCGAAAACACATGAAACTAGTTAAGACTTAGTGAGTTAGAAAGAGGAACTTGATTCACCAAATAATACAAGAATTGATTAACACTTAAGAGTAGATTTGGTTCCAAAATTAAATTTATTAGTATTAGAATATTCACAAGAAGGATCAAGAGACGATTACTTTGAAGAAAGTGTGACAGGTGTGAATCCTTCATCCAAATATAATCTTTAGAATGATAAACTTCACATATCCACTCATCCATGTAAGGCATACATTCCAAACTTTACTTTGTAATAAGAGATTTACATGAATATGAGCTAACTGAAACAAAATATTCGATCCGACTAGAAACAAGATCTTGAAAGTTGAAAGAGCCATATTCAAAATAGAAAACATCTTTCAAGAAGGGTCTTACATCTAGTGAAACGATGCAAAGAAAATAATAGTGTGAGAAAATCTAGTTCTGACCTAGATCAAGGATCTTACTAGAGTCACAAGAACTTGACGTAACCATCAACGAAAGTTGAAGTGCCTCTACTTCTTGATAAGTCCTGTATATTTCCAAGATTGTAGAATGACATATCGAAGATTGGATTAGAACATGAATGGTGTATTGACAACTACCATCAATAATTTTAACAAGATCGCTATTATCCAAATGGAAAGCATCTACGTTACTGATTTCGTGAGAATTTACATTTATGAAAAATAGATTACTGAAGTCAAAATATTGTTCTAATTTCACATCTAAAGATGGATCAATCAGAAAAATATTGTGATTAACCTAGATAGAATAATTTTCTTCATGTGAAATTGGAAATGATAAGCAATGGAAAAGATACTTGATAATTTTCTTACCTCAATTTTCATTATGGATGACCTCACTATATGTGTCAATTAAAAATCCAACTCATTAGATGAGAAACTTGAAGAGCATGGAGTATCTTCTTTGTAAGTTGATGCATTACGATCAATAGAACACAAGGGATAGTGAGGTTAAGAGGAAGTTTCCAAGAGGATAAATTCTTGGACTAAATCGGATTTGAGGTCTAAATTTTCCAAAACAAAATATTCTTGAGAAACTAAAATATCAAATGGTGCACTTGGGCAGCCATCATCACGTACAATAATGGGTTTAGAATCAACGGAATGAAGGTTATCCAAGTCATGAGATTGATTAGGAAAATCAATTCCATTTGATTCATCACCGAGATTCTTAGATTCAAAATCAACCAATTATGGAATAGCATTATCTTAACATGGAGGATTTTTAAAAAGACAAGAAAGATCAAAAGAGTACTGACCTTCCTTCTCCTTTTCTTGCGAAAAATGACTACCTTGCACATGATTGCCTTTTAGATTTAAAAATAGAGAATCTGCAAAAGGAGAATGATCAAGGGGCAAGGGGTTATGAGGAAAAATATGATAAAGGATTATAGGAATCTAAATCAGATTGAAGGCTAGAGTTATGAGTGTCAATAACATCTTGAGAAATCAAGGGATTAGCCTCCATGAACCATTCCAAGGTTTCCTCCATTGGATATGAATCATGAAAAGTGGGAGAAGGTTGGGAAGATGGATTAGGAATTTTATTTCTAGATTTACGCACTTCAACATTATCACCAAGAGGCGCCCAAATTGGTACTAGAAATGGAGGATGACAAGGAACAAAAGGACTAGTATATTTCTCCTCTAGAATTGGAGGTGTCTCAAAATTTACAAAATTTGGGGTAACATAAAGATCAGGGGCTTTAGATTCGTTGTGTAAAGAGATTCAAAAAAAACTTTCAAACTCCTCTTTATGGAAATCACTATAAAAATTTTCTCTACGAAATTCATAACATAAGTGAAGGAATCGATTAGAAAGATCCCTAATTGTTTCATTAGGATTCATTCTAAGTTGATTGATTCTATTAAAAACATCTTGGTAATCATAGCTATCAAAAACTTGATGAAGTTCCTCAAGAAATTGATCAAATGAATGGATGGAATCAAATGGTAAGGTATGACACCATCGATTCACATGAACTTCAAGGGTGAGGAAGAAAAGAAAACAAGAAATATTTTAATCAATGATTTCATAATATTCAAAAAATTTAAGAAAATTAGAAATGTTCTCAGCTATGGATACTCCATCCTCACTGTCAAATTTCAATTGAGACAAGTCATCAAGAGGTTCATCGGGGATTAAAATTTGGCTAGGGGGACATAAACTAGAGAAACACCTCGGGAGTATGATTTGATGACAAGGCATTAAAGAAAAGAGATTGAAAACAGACTAAGTGAGCACAACTTGTCATCTGTCACTCCTTCTAGTCCCATAATGTTGACGGTGTTGGATACGGAAAACATATAAGGGGAATCACTGATGTTAAGTCCTAATTAGACCTCAAATTGTTTGGAGTAGGAGCCCCATCCAGGGTATTGACTCCTCCACCATAACTTGAAAGTTTGTCTTGGTTTCAATGGATAACATAAGAGATTATATACATGGATCTTGAATAAGTAAGTTGAAATTCTGAAACATTGATTGTAATGTGTAAAAGGAGACCTTAATGAGGGGGAGAGACAAGAGTGAGCCTCTGGAAGGAAGTAATAGTACTAACCTAAAAGAGACACGTGATAAAGAAAGATGCGTTAGTTATGTAGAGAAATAGTTTGCATGGACACAATGATCGTTAAGCCACCTATTTCAATTCCCTTAGTAAATGTGAACAAAAAATATATAGAAAACATCAAAATAATAGTCGTAAAACATTCACAATACATGCATGAAAATATGTTGCCTCACGAAACTTTAATTATAAGGTGAAAGATCATATTACACAATTACAACAATGAGACACTAGCTTCAATAGAGTGGAACATCAAGCCACTTCTTTCTTATCCATAGAACAATTTTCTCTCCTATTCCAAGTAGAGAAACAAATATTAGCTCTCCACATCTTAAGCCTCCCAAATAATTTTTCTTGAGTTATGAGGTTTCTTTTATAACAATGGGATAACCTTCCATATCCCCATGACCTTTGAGTTACCCTCATGACTCTTGGACTTCATTTATGGCCTTTGGAATTGTATGCCACTTTTGAAATTCTAATGAATTTCGGACTTTTATACAATATTTGTCCATATTTGACTATGTGACTCTTCATGTTCCACATATGACTCTTGGACTTCCACACATTACATTCTATGCTTTTCTTGAGAATACATCATTACATTCCATATCATCATATGATGAGACTTGACATGTCACTATCTTTGATAAATGTGACCAATAGTGACTAATGAGATGGTATTTTCTTCATTGGTGACATGGTTGCCACTTTGTCTTCATTATTCATTCATCTTCTTCTCACGCGCTTTCACTGTCCAAAGGGTCTTCAATCTTGTGGTCTTTAGGGTGCTTCAGTCATCAAGATTCAAGTGTGTTATTCATTCTTTCCATGCTTCCTTTGCTTATTCTATTTTCCCGATATTCCTTGTGTGTAGATACCATGAGGTTCCCGGACTACATATTTCTACGATCAATGATGGTGATCAAATCTTGTATTATAGCATGTTTTATGAAAATTTTATTTTCATTCCTTTTCGGTGCACTCAAAAGGGTAAAAGGGGTTTCTTGGTGCATGGGTACACTTTGTACGGTTGAAGAGCTAAAGAGGAAAGGCTTCAGAGTTTTGGCATGCTCTCATGCATGAATGATAAAGAGATGGTCAGGATAAAGAACATGTCACAAGCCCAAAGGATGAAGGGGAATTATTTAGTCTTCCCAAGTGTGATGTGCACTCAAGGGAGAAAAAGAGGGCACACGACGCACTTGTAAAGGCTGAAGGATGAGGATTTGTTCCATTGGAGTGTACCCATGCACTCAAGAAACCAAGGAGTGTTCATCCCTTCGGGTCAAAGGAGTGTTCTCAAGGAGGGTCCATTCCTTCGGGTCAAAGGAGTGCTCTCAAGGAGGGCACATCCCTTCAGGTCGAATGAATGTGTTCAAAGGAAACCAATGAGGATGCATGACACAAGTATGAAGGATGAAGGATGAAGATTCATGCATTTGAAGTGCGTGCTTGTTCTCAAGAGAACAAAGAGGTCACATGACACAAGTCAGAGGCTGAAGGATGGATTTGCATTCCTTCAAGGTATCCTCATGCGCTCAAAGGGTCAAGAGGGCACATGCCTCATTGTGGAATATTGAATAGAGGAGCTTAAGGCCTTAGGGGTGCACTCATGCACTCAAGGAGGGCACATTGCTTTGGGTTGAAGGAGTTCTCCCATGGAGGGATCATTCCTTTGGGTTGAAGGAGTTCTCCCAAGGAGGGTTCATGTTCTTCTGGTGTCGTCAAACAAATATCATCGATAAATATCAACACAAATTTATTGAAATAATGAATGAAAATATTATTCATCGGGCACATAAAAGTAGTTGGGGCATTCATAAATCCAAATGGAAGTATGGTAAGTTCATAGTGCCCATATCTAGTTTTGAAGTTTGTTTTATGAATATCTTCATCTTTAATCCTTATTTAATGATATCCATACCTTAAATATATTTTAAAGAAAATAGTGGCTTATATCAATTTATAAAATAGGTCATCGATTCTAGGCAATGCATATTTATTTTTAATTGTTAACTTATTCAACTACATGTAATCAATACATAATATTAATGTATCTTCCTTGATTTTCACGAATAAAACTAGTGCTCCCCATGGTGAAACACTCAGTATGATATATCCTTTTTTAGTAATTCTTGAAGTTTCATTTTTAACTCCATTAAATATAGAACACTAATTTTTTTGAGTTCTTTAGACGCTGATGTGGTTGATAGTATCAGTTCAATAGAAAAGTCAATAGCTCTCTTAAGTGGTGATTGTGGGATTCATGAGGAAATGCATCATTGTATTCCCTATTAATGCCAAATGGGGAGATTGTTGAGAATTTAGTAGTTATAGTGATTAATATCAAGAAATTCCAAACTTAGGAGGAACTTGTTGAGCTTTTAGGGTATGAGACTTATTTATTTATTAACACCTTGATTTATTTCAAATAAATCTATCTCTGAAGGCATTTTCCTTAATGGTTGATTTTTTAAAAACACGTGAAAAGTCCATATTCAGATAACCCTTTGAAAATCCTTTCCAATAGTATATGAAACTTGAACTAACTCTGAATGAATGACGAGAAAAGAAGTTTTAAGTATTGTAGTTTAAACAAGGTTCTAGCTGGTCATAGTTCTAGGATGGGCATGTACAACAAATATCAAACCCCCTTCCCCTTGTAAAATTTCAAAAAATTAAGGAGGCCATGAAGTACAATACTTATCATATGTTCTCATTAGCCTATCAGAATTTTGTGGCACATTCAAAAGAAAAAGGGGTGAGTTAAGCCACATATGTGACAAATATCAGACCCCTTTCCTTCATTAACTATTGATTAGATGAAGGGGCCCGGAGATGATGTTTTGGCCATAAATTTAATTGAAGCACTTAGCAAACCTTTGGAAGATGTCTTTTCATTAACATAGAGCAATAAGTGGTCGAGCAATAATCCATTGGTCCTAGTCCCTAATCATAGGGAGCTAGGCTAAAGCACTCGAGTTCTTATCAGATCACCTAGTCTAATTAGTGTCCACACTATAGAGCCAATGACGAGGAGTGAGTGGTGGCTAGTAAGGTTCCCTATCATGCCATTTGGTCATAAAGAATTAGGTATAAGTGCCTAAGCATGTATTGTTTTTCCAGGTCCAATGTAGGACACACAATAATAATGAGTGATGAGGATGTAGGAAAAAAGCATTGGAATTCTTTTCAATGTGCCATTGTCAGGATAATGATGTTGCCCAGAAAGATAATGACACATGTTGATGATGTGTATACTGATGATATGGCATCTCGAGGTGAGGAAATGTGGAAGGTGGAATTTGTCCTTTTGGGTGGTCAAGTGGAACTTTTTTTATTGACACCTGGCAGGAGATGTGGCATGATAATTGGTGAAGATATGACATGGAAACATGAGAGAGTAACATGCGGTAGGTTTAATTCACATTTTTATACAGAAAAATGGACAATTTTCAAGTGAGACACAGTTGTACACATAGAAGATACACATCAACAAAGAACATGTGGTAAGCTATGATTGGTGCATGTGGTCACAACATGGAATCTTTTGATGCCTTGGAAACTTCACCAAGAACCATTTTTGTAATGGCTTGCAATATTAAAATATTTTGTTATTCCTCATAATTTCATTTAGTGGGGCCAACGATCACCACCCACTTCCCATTTATTAAAGGTTATGAATGATTGATGGTGAGAAGTAATTTCTGAGTGGTGAGAAACAAGGTAGTGGTCATTACCTCTGGTCATAGGTTGGTAGGTGAGTGTCCATGAGCCTCTCATCATATAAGCCTTTAACAGTTAGACAGATAAGATGTTAGATAAATAAGATGTGTAAACAAAGTTTAACGAGTGACAAGTGTTGGGACTCATAATTATCATATTTTCCTTTCCTTATTTCTTAATTTTCATATTCTTTTCCATGTCTTTCTTGTAATTAGCCTATGTTTATTTGTGTACTATGGATTTTAATAGTACTTCATATGCATTTATTATCTCATTATTTTATGAACGAAGTCAATAATTAAAGTTTTATTTCATAATGAATGGATTTTCATTATTGGACATGAATCTATTTATACATTGATATTTGATGTTGCTTCCTAGAATGATCATGGGAGATCGTATAAGCCTTAGATTGTTACACTCTATTTGGATTGAATTAGTTAAAAATGACCTTTCGACCTAGTCTTCTGGATGCATTAATATCTTTGTATCGTAAATGAGCATCCTAAGAATCTCTGGATTCTCAGGATCACTCGTTATTAAGAATATGATGTTTATATTTTACTAATACGATATAAAAATTGGCATTAAGCTTTGAAAGGGGTTTCTCAAAGTGGTAATATTATTTTTTACGCAAGCTCGAACTTGCAAACACATTAATTATAACTAGTTCTTTGAAATTGAATGGAAGTCTTTATTACTCAGATTTAGTCTATTGTGTTGATTCCTTCATAAGGTAGTTTGATTCGAGATTTGGGTCCAATCCTAGAAACAAAATTTTCTTCTCTTGTATCATTAAATCGATGTTCAATTCTACTATTCCAGCTATTTATTTTTGTGCAATTGTTCTTAATTTCTTGTTTCCTTCTTTTTATATTGAATGATTTGTTTTGAATCAAGTTTATTAAAATTGCTATAGAATAGATTTGTTGTAGTTATTCTATTAAGAGTAGTGTTCTTTCTTTTTGTTTCCTCCATATTATCATAGATTGTTATTATGTTTGCTTAATCACTTTCAACGATACGATTCTAGAGTGTTGTCCTTCTAATTTGTAGTTGTTGTTCCCTAAGAAAGAACATGATGTTCAGAATGTTTCCTTTTGTTGTTTCCTTCTGAGGTCTGTAGAATTTAATGTTTTGAATAGTTTGCGATAATTAGAGACTGAATATTGAATTGGTTCTTTTTCTATTGTAGATTTTCTTTTCAATAGGATCATAGTAAATAGTAATATCCACATTTCTCTTGCATAAATTGTGTTGATAACCCTAAAGAAAAAAATTGAAACCACAGGTTGATAAATTAACATGTAGTAGTTATTTGGTCCTTTTAGTAACAATTAATTGGCTCAACAACATGTGATCACCTCTACCAACACCGCTAAGAAATAGGAATATCCTCATCAATTGAAGTCGATCCTTGTATCGAGACTATGGGAAGGCATGTTGTTTCGAGGATTGAGGTCCTTCAGGAGATCATGTCCGAGAACCCATCTAGGGTATATCAACTGTTAGTGATGAAAATATTTCTGACAGTAGCCTATTCCATATCAATATTGTGATATCGGGGATATGTGGAATTTGTTGTTGGAACCATGAAGAGAGTATAAGTTCAACACCAAATTTACCAGGGATATCAACCCATGGTATTAAATTACCTGAGTAGAAAAATTATTTGGTTGGACTAGTTCAAGCTATTGCAACATAAACCAAAAATTATAAATGCAGATCCAAAGTGATGAGTGGTGTCGTGTTGATTCAATTGAGTGTGCACCAAAGAAATATGAAGTGGAGAACCTAGTTTGTGGCTACATCAATTTTGCTTCTTTTTTTTTGATAGGGTTGTGTTTATTTGTTTTGTGACATAATTGAATTCCATTTTTATTTTTCTTTGTGACTTGGATATATTCACACTATCCTTGAAGAACAACCTTCAAAAGGAATGAAAATCAAAGAGGATGTTTAGCCTATTCTCATACTCGTGTTTGAATTTTTTTACAGTAATAAAGTTTCCATAATGTTTAGCTATTATAGTGACCATATATGTATACAATTTTGAGCTTGTTGATGAGGTTTGTTGAAATTATAAGTTTTTTTATACTACTAATATTTTATGAATGTAAATTGAATTAGAATAAGGGTATTGCTACATAGATCTTACTTCAATAGAGAAAGAGTCTTTCCTATTAAGGATCATTATTATTACAGAAATACATTGTTATGATGAGAAGGACGATAAATACTACAAAGGAGAGACATTTTGTATCATTATGTTGAAGTATTGACTTTGATGACAATGAATGGATTTAGTCTAAAAACGTTATGAAATAGGGGTCACTGGTGTAATTGTTTGGAGGTTGGTGCCTCCAATAGGTTGGTTCTTGCAAACAAATTTAAGAGGTTGGTGCCTCCAGTAGGTTGGTTCTTTCACATCAGGGAGTTGGTGCTACCCTTAGGTTAGAGACAAAAAATCCAATGTAATAGTACATAGCTTACAACAATATTCAAACATAAGTTTTGTGGTTTTCTTCCTTTATGGGGTTCCACATACATATGGTGTATTTATGTTTTTATATGTTGTTTGAATTATTTAGTGTTCAATGAATTGAAATATTGGATATCATTAATAATAATTAAAATTTCCCGTAATACTAATTCACCCCCTCTCAATGTTATCCTGATTTCTAGCAATTTAGACCTTAGCACTCATCCTTAATCTATTCAATTCAAATATCTGCTCTTTAATCAAACATGAATGATCATCATATTAATCACCTAAAATCACGTGATTTCATATATCATATAATATTAGTGGCTTAGATCTTCTTTGGATACCACAAAATTCATTACTCACTTTGACACTCTATTTGGAAAGATTCCTTGCATAAAATACACATCTTCTTTGGACATCATATTCAATTCCATAAACTTCTAACTATGTGTCTCTTCCACATTCGATCTTATTTCCATCTGAGCATTTCACACATAGTTCTATCCATTTTACACATTGTTGACATTGAATCATGATCGATCCTTCAAACTTTTACTCTTATTGTGTGTTCAATTATATTTATGTCTCATAATATGACAAGACACACTCAATATTTTTATTGACTTATTTACATACAAATAATTGGATATGGGCCAAAGCACTATGAAAACTCTATTTGAGAGGATAATGTGCCTTAGATTCCCTTATGAGGTTAATGCCTTGACGCACAAAAAAACCATGGGAAAAGGATTGCAATCTTAAGAAATATAACACCCAAATCGAAATTCCAACAAGAAGATGGATATCCTATTCACCCAAATATTATTTTTTCATAATTGTTAAGCCCTAGGAGATAAACCACCAAGCACATGCTATGACCAAGTATTGGATCAATGGTCTAAACAATTTGTTCCAAAGAACCTAGAATATGGGTCGTTCCTTTAGTGGGGACATGTTGTGAAACCATAAATACTCACATATTCAATCATTGAATAGCTTCATGGAAAAACCATCAAGACCTCACCACAATGAGTTGGGACCACATCATAAATGGTTAGCTCCAATAGGTATGGAGTTTGAATCCTTGACCTTAGCCTTCATATTGAAACATCACTCATTGTAATCCATCTTGGTACCCTAGTACTCCAGTACCTCAACACTCCATTCCTATCAATTGACTTACTATTTAAAGTATTTGTAGTCAACAAATTATTTCTGTCATACTAGAGAGTAGATACAACTGTGCAATTTTATTTGTCGTGGAAGCCTAGTAGTATGGTACGATTATCCTCCAAATCCTAACCTAAAATTAGTTGGGACCCACTACCACATCATATCCCTACCATGTGTAATGATATGATGCCACTTTTATCCATAAATTATCCAGTTGACCATCCAAAAAGGTAAAAAACAAATGCCACTTATCGCCCATGTAATGCCATGTCATATTACTCGCACATCATATCTTTTTCATGAAATGTTGGATCATTTTCTATTTTATGAAGCACATTATCAATAAGGAATCTAGTTTCTGATATGATTAACCTTGCTAAACCCATCTAGTATATGCTAATCAACCTTTAATTAATGTAATTATCATTTAGTAAAGGATTAACATATAATATTAATAATGTAGTTTTGTGGAAAAATTGTATGGTTCTAGTTTTAATAAATAAATGAGAAGTGATACAATATAACATATCGTATTTACGCATTTTCAAGTACTTGATACTTAGTTGTTTGATTAGGTATTCAGATACCCAAATATGTGGTCCTGCAGGGGACAATGTAGAAATGTGGACCATATATGATCCATCAAATCCAAAGATGTGGGGGTCCAAATAAAGTTGGTTTTCTCTCAAAATGTTTTCCCTTTAACCATCTTGGACCACTTTCCATTTGACTACCTTGGATTTTTTTTATCTACCATTTGAACACCTAGTTTTACTCACCTAATATTAATGATACTACAATCAAGGACTTACTCGTCTTCCTTTGATATCAATTACACTACGACATCATTTGACAACACAACTAGTAAGGACCTACACAACACTTTCTTTAATGTCAATGACACTATAGAAATTTCTTTTACGCCAATGAAAAAACATTTCCAATAGTATAAAGTTAGTATTAGAAAACATATTTTTATATGTAGATATTGCTACAAACATATGAAAAATATATTTTTTATGAAAGCTTGGGAAACTTCGAGTACTTCCCCAAATTTTGTTGATGGTTAACTCGGTAAAATTTTAGCCTTGATAGTGATGCTTACTACAAGGGAATGGAAGAGAATTACTGCAAGGGAATGGAAGAGATTTGAACCTGCGATCAACAATAACTAGCAACAATATCAAAGAAATTCTCATCTCGATCTAGACCGGTTGAGCTAACCCTAGAAACTACTATCGATTATATATAATTGAAAGTATTATGTTTTTTGTTCATTTATTAACAGAATATAAATATAAATCAACAAGAGAGTCAAACCTGTGATCAACAATAACTAGCAACAATATCAAGTAACTTCCCTCCTAGATCTAGACTAGTTGAGCTAACCCTAGAAACTATTATTAATTATATATAATTGAAAGTATTACATTTTCCATTCATTTATTAACAGAATAGAAATATAAATCATCATTATTTTAATTTATACTATAATAGTTTTATAAACCTTTCCACTTCACAACAATTCTAAATAATTTGTGGAGATAATCTAAAAAACATTGTATCTATGAATTATAGAATACATTTATTTATTTAGTGTTGATTTGATTTTATAAAAAGAAATTAAGAAAACATCTTATTTTCTATAATTAAATTTGTAATTTTATTTTTATTTTAAAGTGGAAACTGTTACAATAATTAATTCTAAAAGGTATGTAGATAAGTCTCATATATATTTATGGATTATAAAAATATTATTAAACTTTCTTATAAAAAAATATTATTAAATAAGTTAAAATTACTATATTTTTCTAGTATATCAATATAAATTTAAATAATAATTAAAGAAATAAAATGATTTAAAATCACTATATGTAACAAAAAAAATAACAACCCTAAATCACAACCAACACATTTCATTTTAAAAATACAATAAACCAATTTACACAAATCTCCTATAATAATAAGAAATCATTATATGCAACAAATCATTATAATAAATTATAGAAAAGAGGGTTGGAACACGTAGTTCTGTTGGTTTGGTCGAAAGTAACATTGAATACGACTCACGAGTAGGAAACCGACAAAGATTTCTCTGAAAAAGAAGCAAGTGACACCAAAAAAATTCATGTATTAGAGAGCGTGGAATTGGATAAAGAAATTTTAACAAATGTAGAAGAAAATCATACGGCCATGGTATCTTCCAGTCTAAACTTTGTTGGTGGGCAAAAAAATGAGAAGAAAAATGATAGAAGAGAATAGTTTAGTTTTTTTTTTTTATGAGTTTTTCTACTTGGTAACAGGTAAGGTTGGTCTTATAGAATGGTTTTTAGCATTTGAAAAATGTAATTTTGTTATGTTTAATAAATTGTGATTTTTCATGGAGAATAAATAATTATATGTAACAAGAAATAATAGTTTTTCACTAAAACAAACACAATTTCCATCTTAGAAATATAATATAACCAATTTACACAAATCTCTTATTAAATTAGAAATATAGCAAACAAAGAATTGCACACTCTACTATCTTAGTCTAAAATATCAATTTCCAATTCTTATGTGTCATGTTATGTTCACATTATAGCTCTTAGATTGTATGTTATGTATACACTAAAAAACGAGTACATGAATCTAAACCAGAGAGGTGAAACAAATAGTAATACATAAAACTTTTTGTTGGACAGAGTGTTGTCATGAATTGACACCTATGACAGGTCTTGGAGATTGAAGTATAGTTATTGATGTCAAGAGCAACATTAAGTTGGTTATTTAGGTCATTGGTAGAGAACCATCATAATAGAAAATTAATTGAAGAATCCTTAAAAAGAATTATAACTATCATTGGTGGATGAATGGATCAATCACCTATAGGTTGAAGGCACCTTGTATACAAAATATCAAATCAAATTCCCCTACAAACTACATGGATGGATTGTCCTTAAAAAGGCCTTTCCAATGGTATGTGATAGTCTAAAAATATTCTTTGTTCTGAGGAAGTTCAAAGGTTTGGGCTTCTTGAAAGACAAACTCAAAGCGAGCATCAAAAGGCTCAAACCCCGAATCTATTTGGGGTACTTTGATTGATTGGAAAAGTTTGGTTGTTTTGGAGAGTATGGTTGTTTTGGAAAGTATGGTTGTTTAGGCATGTTTGACTATTTAAGCAAGGTTGTCCATTTGGAAATTTGATATTCAGGTTTGTAATAGTTCAAGATGTTTGATCTGTTCAGGGTAGTCAATGCATTCTACTCAATCAGCTATTCAAGTGCTCGAGATGTTCTACTCATATGCAATCACAAGGAAAGGCCTGAACGAAACCTTTTCCCATTCATACATAATTATTACGTCGAGGAATGATCTGTTTAGCTAGGTGGTGCTTACTATGATAAGGTGATGATGTGGCATCATGTAGAAGTGACACATGGTAGGAAGATTTAGAGTTTTTGGATGGCCAAGTGGTCCAAATCCATGTGGCACATGGAAAATCTTAAAGATTTCCAAGTGGCAAGATGGCATCACCATGATAATGGTAGTGTTTTCGTTTGATGTTGTGAAATTGCATTGATAGTTGTGCTAGCAGAAAGTGCTTACAATGGGCCCAAACACGTGTTTTTTGGTTGTTTGGTTGTGTTATCATAGTTCAAGTTTCACAAGAAACTTGATGTAATCTGATTTTCTAAATTTTAAAAATATGTTTGGGTTGCGCTGATAGATTGATTTAACAATTAAAAAGGAAAAGCGTTGAAAAATTAAATGTCACTGAATGGTTTAATTTCTAAACAAACAGGTTTCTTAAAAGGGGGTTTGTCCATAGTGTTAGTACTAAGATTTTGCACCGTCAGTGGTTTCAACTGGTTTCATAAGTTTTAGTAGTGCCATGTCCTTCAAAATTTTTATTGATATTTCCATTGTTCAATATACAATAGATGAAGTTATTCCTATCCATGCTCATGTGATCTTTATCCAATTAATTTAAAATATAAAACTATTATATCTGATTTTATATTTTAAATTAAACAATTATATTTATATATGTATTAATTACTAAACTCTAAACTCCCAACTCTCACCTTAGCTCACATTCTCTCCATGCCACTCACCCATTCTCATTTATCCATTCCACTCCATTTACATTAGCTACCCCATCTCAACTTACCATTTCGTTCACATTCTTTTTATTTTCCAATCACTCCATTTATTCACCGTTTTGGAAAATCAAATGCATGGAATGAAAATAACCATTATGTTATACCTTTTGGCACTTAAGAAGGATTATCTTTTGAGCTTTAGAAAACCAAAACCATGGGCAACACAAGATATGGATTTGAAGAACCGTGGATGGATTTTGAGAAAATGGTTTTATATTTTATTTATGAAATTTATAAACAAATAAAATTAAACCAAACATAATGGAGAAGTATTACAACATATAGTTTTCTATGGGAAATGGTTTTCAAGATATGGTCTTTTAAAATTACGGACAAACATAATGGAGAAGTATTACAACATATAGTTTTCTATGGGAAATGGTTTTCAAAATATGGTCTTTTAAAATTACGGACATAAAATGTTTTTAATGGAAATATAGAAATTTTACAAGGTAAAAAATATTTAGGAATTAATTTTATTTAAATATATTATTCTCTAACCTTTAAAATTTTCAATTTTTTTTAAGAGATAAGAGCATGTGTGTGCTCAATGCCTATTAGCTTTGGTGAAGATTCTCAATTTTACTTTTGGTTCATGTGCATTGAATGGTTTTAAGCTACAAAAGTTTTTAAATATTTAAGTTATTGAAAATATTCGACGGATAGAAAATTAGCCATTAAAGGACCAATTTCAGATGTCTCTCGAGATTTCCCTTAACCTTATATTGTGACATATAATGAATTGATTTTAACTTACTGTACTATTGAATTTTATAGTGGAGCTACTACTTTGATGGACACAATGGAAAGTAAACGAATGGATCTAGATGTTTTCACATATACAACCTTGGTATTTGGCAAGACATGAAGATAAACGGGAGGAATAGCTTCCATGTGAATTACAAATGTTACATGGGCCATTAGCTACTGCTATTACCTTAGTTTTTTTCAAACCCATTGCATCATACGCTCTCCACAAAATGTGGAGAATGTCATCTACAACTCCCCTTTGATTTCTTCATTTCAATAATCAACAAATAAGGTTGGATCTTTTCTTCCACATACTTCAACATAGATTGCATCCATACATTCCAATCCCATTCACATCAACAATCATGTAAAACCATATGTATAGGACTTTATGAATGTATATGTTTGATTTTTTATGGTTGTAGTGATCAGATTCGAAAGTGGAAGTGTTGGAAGTAATGCTTCCATGTCATGTGTAGTTGTCACTGTGAGTCCCTAGGCATCAGTCTAGAAGTTGCTGATTCCTTAGTAGGCGAGTGATTGGGGGAAAATATAATCGATGGATTGTCATTTTACAAGAATTTGATCTTGAGTTCTTGTCCGACAAAGCCAAGAAATCTATGGTTTTTGCCGAGCTAATTTCCGAGCTGCCTTGTGGAGAGGACACTGTTTATGAGGAAAGTTTTCTTGACGAATATTTATTCCTCATCTCTTCACTCGACCCTTGGTATGGAGATATCATTGTTTATGTCTAGACTTCGAAGTTTCCCTCTACTTTCTCTAAGAATGAACGTCGCAAATTACATCACCTTGCTAAAAATTATGTTATCATTGGTTGATACATTACTTCAGCACTATTTAACCTTAGAGGAGGCAGAGTTAGTGCTAAATGACTACCACAATGGATCTTGTGGTGGTCATCTATCAGGGCTTGCTACAGCTCAAGGTATCTTGCGTGCTGGCTATTTTTGGCCTTCGCTCTCCAAAGATTGTGTTGAAGCGGTCAAACACTGTCACTCGTGCCAAGTTTATACACGGAAGATGCGCACACATCCAACTCCTCTTTTTCACGTTGTCACTGTTGGTCCCTTTACTAAGTGGGGTATTGATTTTATGACTTGTAATCTCCCTTCAGTAGTGAATCACAAGTATATTATCGTGGCTGTAGACTACTTTACAAAGTGGGCTGAGGCCATGCCCACTTATAAAAACGATAGTGAGACAATAGCATTATTCCTTTTTAATCAGATTATCTCAAGGTTCGGTATCCCAAGAGAGATTTTCACTGACCATGGCAGTCATTTCCAGAATCAACTAATGTCCGAATTGGCTCTCAAATTAGGTTTCTAGTAGGAACATTCGTCTCCTTATTATCCTCAGACCAATGGATAGGTCGAGGCAGTAAACAAAACTATTAAGACGATCCTGCAAAGGACAGTTGACAAGAATTAATCCAATTGGCATCTTATGTTGTATCCAGCTCTATGGGCATACCGAACCTCCGTCAAGACTGCTACAGGTTTTACACCTTTTCAATTAGTTTATGGGTTGGAATCTATCTTTCCTGTCGAATGTGAAATTCCATCTCTGAAGTTAGCTATTGAGCTCCTTCCAGAGACCTCTAGTCTCGAAGAGCTCCTCCCTCACTTGGAACATCTCGATGAACAGTGTTGAGATGCAGCCACAGTAAATGAGGCTCATAAGAAAAGGGTTAAAACCCAGTATGATAAATTTGTCTGGCCTCGTGTCTTTTCTGAAGGTGACCTTGTCTTGGTCTACCACCAAGATAAGGAAACCTTGGGGGCAGGCAAATTCAAACCTATGTGGTACGGTCCCTTCATAATTAAACGAGTTTTAACAAAAGGGTCATATGAGTTAATCAATTTTGAAGGAAACAAATTGGCGGAGCCTCGAAACATGCTCTACCGTAAGAAGTACTTTGCTTAAGTAGCAGCTAGGCAATGGCTTCTTTGTACATTATGTATATTTGTACATTTTTTATTGAGAGTTTTTGATATCAACACTTTTGGTTTTCTTTGGCAGGTGTTGATGGATGACTTGGTCTATTTTGGATTCGCCGATGGTGCTAGTCGGCACACTCAGAATCTTGCTTCCGTAGCTTGGGTACTTTATTATCCAACTGGTCAATTGATGGTATCAAGGGGAGTGTGCATCGATCCCGCTTCAAACAATATGGTTGAGTATACTACCATCATTAATTTGCTATCCGAGGTAATTTCTCACAAAATCGACTCGTTGGTAGTTTATCTTGATTCACAATTGATAGTGTCACAATTAAATAACATTTATCGGGTAAGGGATCCATGTTTATATCCCCAGTATTTAAGGGTGAGGTTGTTGCAAAAATCATTTACTTATATTAATTATTTGCATATTCGAAGATCTCATAATTGGTTAGCTGATTCTATCACTAATGAAGCATTAGACAGGCACATCAATCATTCATCACAATAAATTAAACATCAAAAAGTCAATTGTATATAATATATATATAATATATATATATATATATATATATCATAAAGAATCTCGAGTGTACATGTCTGTCCAAAAAATATACAAAATTGGGACTCAAATGCCCATAATCATGTCCACTATATCTAATTCCTGGGCTCAGGATGAGCGGCTAAGTAGGAAAATACTGCATTGGCCACACGCCAAAAAGTGCGGACCCAGTCTCGTGGCATGCCAACCACATGACGTTGCATCTCTATAGGAAGGTCCTCTACCGCAGCCATCGGGACACGGTGAGTCAGTCTCACCAGGTGCCGCTGAACTGTGTGTAGAGTCCACTCCGTGTCTGCAACCACCTCTTTGGCCCCTTGGCCACGACGTTTATGATGTGGGAACTCATCTGGTCGTATTGGCCCAATATCTGGAACATGATCATCATATTAGTCATTTGAATCCTATCAAAAACATTTTCAAAGTTCATTACTATATTTCAAAAATAAAAAAAAATCATAACATCAAAAATCACTTACCAATGTCGCTCCATGCTGCGGTCGGTGGTAATGCTAGATCGAGATCTCCTCGGAAATCCAACCCAGCATAAGGGTAGTCATCCACGGTGATGATTTGCTGATCCCACCAGGAAAAGAAGTCGTCGTCAAATGCAATCTGTGGGACCTCCCCACCTCCTAGGCATTTCATCAGGTCAGCCCACCTACCCATTCATGGATCTCGTGGGGTGCTGATCGAAATTGGTACTCTAGGACGAAGTGCGGGAACTCTCTTGAAGAAGAAAGAGCACAAAATAGTCCCATAGCCTAAGTTTTTGGTTTGTCCTCTCTTGATAGAAGTGAGTTGGCTTTTCATACTAGCCAGAAGAGGAGTACACCAATCAAACACAGTGGTGAGACACTCAACTGCCATGCTCATGGTTAGCCGTGATGCCTGGTGCAGAGAAGCTGATCTATTCACTCGAGCTATGGTGAACAGGATTATCCTCAATGATAGACTTGCCACATGTGTGATGGAAATCTGACTTCCGACTTGCTTCGGATGTCCCTGGCAATATATCTATACGTAGTCCTCGATTGAGAGACTGCTCCGTGCTCTGCCCCGGGCTTGTACTACCTCTCCCCTTCAGGAAAGGCCTGTGATGAAGTAGATATCTTCCACTTATATGTTGAGTGGCATCTGGTCAATCATAAAAGCATCATCTTCGACATTCCAATAATCAAGAAGCATCTCGAGCAGATGTGTGTTTGCTTTCATATTTGGCAATTTGAAGAACTTTAGCAAACCACATCCCCGCAATGCATCCAAAGCCTCAGGATTGTTCATAATTTCATCATCTACTGTGATATGCTCTCTTTCTCGCCAAGTGACTAGCATCCTGAAAGAAAAATGATTTTCAACTGTTAGTTTTTGTGTTTGAAATTTCCGCGGTGTATACGCGGGTCCCTTTACACATAATCGCGTTCATATTACCAACTCGTGTATATGCCGCAGAGGAATTTTTTGCAAAAAGCCAATGGTAAAACATTAATTAAAACTTCTAAAACTAGTCACAATCAATTACAAGATAAGAATAAGAGTTACCTGGAGACTTTCAAAGAATCTGAATGGTTGAATTTGGCGTATGGGAAGTTTGCTCCTTTTGCTCCACTTTTATGCTCTCGAACTCAAATGATGAAAATGGTGAGTCCAAAAACCCTTTAAATGCTTTGAAAATGTCAAATTTTTTCGAAACTTGATTTTGTTTGGTCTCATGTAATTTTTAACTTGGGAGCTTGGAGTGTCGAGAATGATTTGATTTTCAGGACATTTTGGAAATTTTTGACAGTTTCGAGACAATTCCATGACTGCAGACCTGTCATGGCAGGCATCGTTTTCTCACTGGCATATAGGTTAGGGAAGCCATTTTTCCATTGCATTATGCATACTAGCCTCCATCTATCGATACACTTGCCATAGGTTCGATCCCATCGTGTTATGGTTCGTAAACCATCTTCACTCGCCAATTCTTTAAATCATGACACGATGGTAGAGCCATCCCTTACATGGGCATCGTAGTTAGCACCTCACTGACATTTGTTTCCCATGTTGTTTTGTTTTGAGTAGGCGTGGGAGTCCTCTGTAGTCCCACCATGACTTATGCGATGAAGACTCATTCTTCTTTGCTTCTTCGCTTCGTTCTGGCCTTATACCCTAGAGGCTCTTTTGTGTTGAGTTGTGCTACTACATTGCATTTTGACTATTTGCACCTTTTGGCCTTGAGCCGGCTTCACTTGGACTCGTGTTTAAGCCAACTTTTGACCATGACGATTGCTAAATCAAACTTGCATACCTTTGACTTCTACAACTTGACACACCTTGACCCGTGGAAGGAACACACCTTTGAGTGTCTTTAACCAATTTTCGCCTCCTTGCATTGAGCATAGGAATGTTCCAATCACAGGAACTAGATCATTTGCTTCGCTGACACTCGTTCTTTCCACTGCACTATAGCATTCTTTTATTCTTTTTCCAGCTTTAAATAAAAAGACCAAAAAAATAATATATTCCAAAAAGAGCGGGAATGGGACAGCATCTTCATTTATTGTTGGCAGCTAGAGTCAGTCGTGTCACCCTTGAACAAAGCACTCAAAGCAAAGTCTCCTCCGTTTGGGTGGGATTTAGTTTGACTTAGGTATGCCTTAACCTTGTTACTGAGTCAGTTCTCCCCTGATTGGTTATCTCTTCCAATCATATGGAAGGTTCGTTTGTGCCTCCTACGCAACGAGCTTATACAGAGTCATCATATGCTCTCACATAGTCACATTGAGTCATGCTTTTGTTCAAGGGAAGTTAGCCTGAGTCTGGCTCTCTGCGGTGTCTCTTGACTTATTTTTCAGTCAGCCATCCCTAGTTGTCAGTACTATGTCTATCATCACATCAGTTATATTGGTCTTTTACTCGTGCCAGTTTGAGAAGGTCTCCATTGACTTCTTGCTGGTGGGTCTTGTCCTTATCGACGATTACATCTTGCTTTGAGGACAGGCCTAGAGCTGCACCCTGGCTCTATTTTCAATATTGATAAGTCACCTTGTGCTCAACATCGATCAGTATCACGGTTCTTTGACTGAGTGATTTCCCTTGTGTTCGACATCATCTTACATTATCATACATTGGGATTCATGCAGTACCTTGGATTCCATTTGACCATATTGGTGGATACCTCACCTTTGTGTCAGCTTTCATTATTGGTTGGTTCAGAGGCTTTCTTCCGTGCGCTAGCCACATCTTGTGTACGCCGGAAACGTACTTCGGTCGGGTTACTACATCTTTTTCATCTGATTCCTTCCACATTATTGGCCTATGGGTTACACTCACGCTAGATTGATGGAGGATGCCTTATTGCCTTCCTTCTAGCAGATCTTTCCCTATCGACTTCGACTCATTGCTCTGGGGCAAAGATCTAGAGTCCATTTTGCAGTACCTTGGGGTTTGCAGTCATTAGTGCCAGATCCTTCACTATCGATAGTGGGAAACCATCATTGTCTCCTGATTGATAGATTCTTATAGGTGTCGGACTCCAGCTCATCTATTCACACTTGTTGGATTGTACTGGGTACCTTGACACTCATTATCATTATCGGTGAGTAGTCTCGTGTTTGTTAACGGTATACAACAATGATCGATAATAAAACGATTTCTCACATGGTCAACATCAGATCATTTATTCCCATGCTATAGAAATGTACCATGGTGGTCGGTGAAGACCTCAGGTTGAATCAGCATTCATTGGTTCACTTGATAGTTGCTCCTGTTGCTGCTAGTTGATACCACTTCACCTTATATGTTGCAGTCATTCATGGCGACATTTTATATGCTGGCACCTATGTTTGCAGTGTAGTACCATCTTATTCCATCATGTTCATTTGGCACTTTTTGGGATCAGTATTTGATATCAGTGATCCGCTTCATCCTTCAACATCATTGACATTCTTATATGTGACATTCAGACATGTACTTGTTCGATCATGATCAGATGATCCATTATGTATTTTCGAGTAATTTATACTTGTATACTTAGTGGATCCACTTTAATTTGATATGTGGACATGCTATACTTTCTCTGAGCATGGTATGCTTGCCTTAGACAGTGTTTCTTTTTGGTCTCCTTTTGTGGCTTGGCAGGCTGAATTCTGGTGCATTCCTTCTCAGTTTTCGACATATTTCCTTTCCATGAACTTGCTTAATGCATTTCGGCCATCATGTACCCCTTCTGATCTCATATATTAGGGGGCATTTATTATAGCTCCAAATATGACTCTTATGGTTTTTGATGCTGCACTCATGGCCGAGGAAAACCCCTCCTTCCAGACCTGGTCCCAAATTGAAAAAACAATGTTTTATTCCCTATACATGACATTGCCCCGAGCTAAATGCGTGTATACGCGGGTCTGTGTATACCCAACGCATGTATATGTCTTAAAACACTTAAAAATATATAAATCTCCTTAATTTCGGACGAATATCACAGGTTTTACCTGTTGATTACCTGTTAGTGCTCGTGGCCCAACTGTTCCCAACGAATTCCTAACTAAAAAACTAATTTGGGAGAAGTATAAAAAGGCTTCAATGGGAAGGCCTAAGGGGGGAGAGAAGAGAGAGAAATATTATTATGTTGAGATTTCCCTAACCAAGTTTGAAGATCCTAGTGCCTCTTGCACTTCCCCCATTCTATAGGAAACCCTTGTTTCCTTGTGTGTGTTGATGTTTTCATATTGCTTGAGATATCATGGAGTAATTCATTGAAGGAGTTTGTTAAAGGCTTGAGACTGGACGAATCCGGGAGATGGTTCTGCTTGGATCCTGCTAAAAGATGAACCAGGTGAAATTATTCCTTTCTATACTTTATTTGTCTATAATAAAAGAAACACATGTCTTTGTTCCTGATATAGATATTCTTCATGTTTATCATATTCATGTTATCATTCATATGTGAACGGTTGTTTAATTGCATAACTAACTACCTTTCCTTATAACATGAAGATGGTTTCTTTGTGATGTTTAGTCCATATACTGTTGTACTTTCTTGAATTGAATGTTTTGCTGGTCAAAGGAGCAAAAGGAACTCCAAGAGGGGTTTGGACCCTAGAAGGCTCTTCTCAAACATAGGGCCTCAGGTATGCCCCCTATTGTAGAGTTTGCTTATAGTAGCATTATGGCTATATGGAATGTGTGTTTCTTTGTATAGATAACCTCCAGTCTGCTAGGGTATCCACCCAAGACCCTTGGAGAGTTTATCCCACAACATATAGGGTGTGATGGATGAGAATAGACAAGTGGCAGAGACAATTTGCTAAGTGGATGATCAAGGAATCTTCTAGAAACTTCTCATATGACACTTGCCTTTCAGAATTCGCCCAGGGATGAGTAAGAGATCAATGAAATCTCCAAGTGGAACCAGGAACTATCAGAGAGAGGACACTAATCAAAATCCTAGAAGCTGACTCACCCCCCTACAAACATCTATATATGGATCCCTCATCACAAAGATTCAAAGGTTAGAGGCTGGAATCTTGTATCTTGTAGAGAAGTGTTGTTGGTTTCGTGGTGTAACATCATAGTGTTGGGTGATCTAAGATTTACATGAGGTGAAGAAGGGCTTTCTTGCTGGAGGATGATGCTGGGTCAAAACTATTGGTTGTAATCCTCTTTGGTATTCTTGATATTAATAAAGCTATTCAAGTTTTCCTCCACATTCTTGTATGATTGATTGTTTATGCATTTGTGTGGTCAAAACATATCTATTCCCGTATTGTTTATGGCTATAGTTCCTTGTTCTTTGATAGTATTATGTTGGTTTGATTCCACAGGTGCTCTTTGAAGCTGGGTAGATGAAGAAGAAGTGGAAAAGATCTATCAGAAAGGAGAGGAATCAGGCAAGGAACCAAGCGTAAGACTGAGGTTGGTGTTCTTTGTTCCCCTCTTATCTATTTCACATAAAGGAAAACGAAAGTAGTTTTAACTTGTTTGTTTCTAAGATAGCTACCAGTCTTAGTCGGAATAGCAGCTCCAAGTGGACACTATTCTCGATAATAGCCTAGAGAAAATGATTTTCTTGATTATTCAAATAAGATTTTTATTTTTTGATTCCACTAAACAATTTCCCTCTGGATAATAGTTAGATGCATGCTTTAATACAATACCATTTTGCAAGGTGAATTCATAAAGTTTAAATGAGGAAAAATAAGTTCCATTATCAAAGACAAGAGATCTGGGAATGTGAAACCTACTTATAATTATTTTCTTTAACAATTGGATGACTTCTTGGTCATTAACTTTTCTTAAAGGAGTTGCTTCTATCCACTGAGTGAAATAATTTGTTTATGTCAAAATGTATTGGTGTTGGTTTGACAAAAGTGGGAAGATTTCTCCAATAACATCTAGTCCCAAATGTTCGAATGGTTCCTCAACTTCTACTGGTAGTAGTGGGGCAGCTGAATTCTCATCTCCATCGACGCATGTACGGCAAGTTGGTAACTTACCAACATAAGCATGAGCATCCTTGAATAAGATGGGAAAATAATAACTAGCCCTCATCACTTTATATGTAATTGTATCATCCGAAGAGTGGCCACCTACTAGTCCTTCATGCAAATCTCTCAATACCTTCTTTGTGTCTTGAGGCTCAAGGCATCTTAGCAAGGCACCATTGTGGTCCTTTCTAGAAAGGACTCCATAAAATACCTAATAAGATAGAGCTTTGAGGTGGATTCCCCTTTTTTTTTTTCTGATAAATGCATGGGCAAAGTGCTGTGATCTAACCATTTTTGTATATCTTAGTGCCATGGAATTGTTGAGCTTGAATAGGGAACTTGTTCAACCTTGTACATCTCTATTTCCTACTATCATCCTGACTTTCTAAGAAGAATCTCTTGATTTTGCTTATAATAGACACAGGCCATGAACATTAATAGTATTAACTAGATTAAACTCTAGATTATATTCTTATAAACAGGTCATCCAATTTTACCTCTTCTAACCCAACTCATGTTGTGAAATCACTGTTCTAACCATTGTATGAGCCACATATACAATCATGTGAGCTATAAGGAGGTATGTTCTGAAATGCTTGACTGCCTCATACACATCATAAACTTGTTCATTAATGATAGGGTAATTAAGCTCTGACTCCTGTAAGCCGACACTCATGAAAGAAATAACCCATTCATTTCCTTTATTATCCTTCTACATTAGTTTGACCAAAATAGATGAATCTGAGGAAAAACTATAGATCATGAAATCCTTACAATAATTAGGACTAAACATTGTAGGCACATCAACAATAGCTTTCTTAGTATGAGCAAAAGAATCCTTTCCCCTTTTCCCCATTTGTAGATTGCATATTTCTTTATCATCTCTTGTGGTGGTTTTACTCTCTAAGCATAGTCAGAGATGAACTTATGGAGGAAATTAATCTTGCCCAAGAAATATTGTCTAACCTTATTATTTACTGGGAATAAGATCTGAGTTATAGTTGTGACCCTTTGGGGAACAATCTTGATTACAATCTTTGCAATGATGTAGAGAGTGAATTTTGACATAGTGAAGATGATTTCTTTGGGATTGATAGAAATCCCATTTTTGTGACACCACTCAAATGCTTGTTTCAAATGATGCAAATGCTATGATCTTATTTTAGAGAACAAAGTAACATCATCTAGATAAACTACTACACTTTGGCCAATTAGGACACGAAAAGTAATGTCCATTTCTCTTTGGAATGTAGCACTCACATTGATAAGCCATAATAAGATGCACTTAAAGGAGAATGTTCCCCACATGGTCCTAAAAATAGTTTTGATGCAGTCTACCTCTACCACTAGCACTTCATTGTAGCCTGAAAATCTATCCACCAGTGAGAACATCTCAGACCAAGATACTATTTGGAGAACCTACTCCATTGATGGCACTAGGTAATTGTCTTTGTCTGACACCTGATTGAGGTTCTAAAAGCCGAAAAATAAACTTATCTCTCTGAAATTCTTCCTGACACGTACCAGATTCAAAACCCAAGTAGAATGTCTGACCTTAAAAATGACCAAACCATATAGAGAGTTCATCAACTCCTCTTAGATCAGGGGTTCCAGCATTGCATGAACTTTTATTAGCTTCTGTTGAAAATGATTCACCCCCTCTTTAATGGGAATAACATGCTAGATAATACAAGTACCATATGTCTTCAAATCATCGTAATTCCATGCAAACACATCTCAATATTGTTTGAACAGGTGAAAGAATGCTTCTTGTTCTTGTGGACAATAACATGTACCAAGGTTTACATATTTCCAATCGCCTTGAGTTCCTAAGTTGACTTGTTTGAATGACAACCTTGAGCTTTGAGATTAGTTGTAATTTATCCTCTGAACCGGTTTTGCAGGTCATATAAATTTTCCAAGGACATGACACCTTTAGGCATATTATGGCCTTTCATTGTATTGGTTGCTTCCTTCAAAGCCTTATTGTGCTAATCCTCCTTAATGGCCACATCTTTGAATACATCCTCATTAGCCATAAAATTCAGCATCTATTGTTCATCATTGAAAACATAAAAATTAGTTACATTATCTAACACAGATCGTTTATATATAATCACTACAAAAAAACCTTTTTTCAAAGGCAACATTATAGTGGTTTCATTAGCTAAAGTGTTTTTAACAACATGTCTAATTCTTGGAACATAAATAATATTAAAACCTTGAAAATAAGTAATAAATTTCCATAGCTCTTGTTGGTAGTTTTTAAAACTTATTGAAACATAATGGATAGTGACCATAACTATCGAGTAACCACTTTTGAGTTACCAATTACCTTGAGGAGTTATGCCTTCAGGTCAATGGCTTTCTTTATCCCAAGAATGAGTGTTGCGTATTCAACAATATTATTCATGCAATGAAAATCCAAATGACATGATATGATGTACTTCTTATTATGTGGGTTTATGAGAATGAAACCAACTCCAAAGCCATCTTGTGTTTTGGAAGAATCAAAGTACAAATTCCAAATACTATCAGCTACTAAATTGGTCCGTATACTATTATTACTATGTACATTTATATTAGAAGATTCATTAGCACCAGTTGGAGTACAAGGAAGGATCTCCAACTGTGTATCTGATAGGATGGGTGATTGTTGTGCTTAATGAAACTTGTGATCAATTTCTAAAGATTAGATATGCAAAGGCAATGGGCTCATTATGACCATCAAGTGATCTCACAATATATCTCATGCATGGTTCACTCTCCACTTGAATCTAGTTATTTCTACCCTTATATGGAAGGCTCCATAAGTGTGACCAATATGTAGAAAAATACACTTGTAATTGACGAAACCAATCTCTACTTAAAGGTACACCATAGGCTTCCGGGATGTCCACAATCACAATGTTTACACATTGTTGTAGCCGTGATCTAATGATAATAAGATAATAACATTCCTGAGCTCACCAATGGTCTAGACAAGTGATGTGTCGAGATGAATGATTTATGCATCAATTTTATCCCATTTAGCATTAATTTTCTTAGCAACATATAATGGCATTACATTGATAGATGAACTTGAATCAACCAAAAAATTATGGACATTTTAATTAAATATTTTGAAAGTTAGCAAAAATGGGGGGTGACGATTGGTAGCATCTAAAGTTACAACATTAACTATAGATTCGAGAGTTCTATAAGGCTTACAAGACACCTTTTGAGAAGAAGAAGCTTTGTCACCTGATGAAGGTTGTGAGAATGCTTGAAAAAGTAGCTAATGATATCCTACTATCTTTGTGATCTCAAAGATGGATATATTGGCATGATCTCTCTTCAAATATTTGACTATATTATAGTCAATAGTCTCATTTTTAGTAGACAGTGGTTAAGCGTCTAGGGGTGTATCCTTGTTATAAACTTTTAAAGTGGTAGACTTGCTTTTGTTGCTAGTGGAACTATTCTTAGGAGAGGAAACATTTTCAGACTTATTTTGTGCACACTGAGCAGGATTGGTTGGTGGTGATATCCTTCTTAATAATTGATCCTTCATTTTTTCTCTCATCACTTCCTTTTTAGAAATGGGCCCTCTGCTCCTCCAACTATAATCAGTAGTTTGTTTTTGAGGAGAGTCTTCACTTTGAGGTGGTGCTTCAACACTTTTTTGTCAGTATTAAGAATGAAATAAAAAGTATTAATTAACTGTCTAATGCATGTATTTCCCTCAGCCTCTACAGACTCATTTGTTTTTTCTATCTACTCAAACTTCTCATTTTCTAGTGAGGTATCAACAATACGGACTGCCAGAGTATTCATGTTGTGGTTCCACTTGGGAAATTTTTTTATGAATGTCATTCCAAATGGAAGGAACATTACTTATCCATTCCTAAAATTAAAGATATTATTTGAACTCTCGGTAGATTTAGTCAACTGACCGTTGTTATGTTTTTTTAATAAGAAATACTGAGGGGGCTTGCTATTAGTAGAAGGCTCGCTTGACTTTCTCTTTAATTCCAAGATTTCATTAGTGAGTGAATTTAAAGATTTAGTCAAGATTTTAATAATCATAGAATCCTTTTCTTTAGTCTTGGTTTAAGAAGGTTGATACTTCTTGCAAGTCTTCTTGGAGTCTTTAGATTCTTCATAATTAATAATAGCTCCAATGGCATGCAAGTCTTTCTCTACAACAATTGGTTCTGCAAAGTTCAACACTAGTGTCTCCTTTGAAACTCTTTTAATGAAAGAAGAAATGTTTGTTCACAAGGCAACTATCTAATAATCTATAGTGGTAGAACCGTGACGTTGCGTGTTTGGGGGAAACTTGTTCAATATACGGTTGAACCTTTGAGTACAATATTTGAATTTCTCCTTTCCCCCATCTTAATATTTCAAGCTCATTGAATAACATGGTGGGAGTCTTATCACTGGCGAATTTATCCAAAAACAATTTCTTAAACTCCCTCCAACCATGGATTGAATTAACGAGTAGAAAATGGTACCATGCTACCTCCATACCTTCTAATTTAAAAGGAAAAAAACCTACAAGAAACATCATCATACTCTACCCTTAGCATTTGTAGATACGCAGAAGTCATCGAAATGATCTTCTACCATTTTCTTCTTGTCAGGATCAAACTTGGATAGCAACTTATTTGAATGTCTAGGCATTATATGAAGGTTATCCAAAAGAGCAAGAGACCCTTGGGCCATCTAATCCAAGTGTTAATCAACCATGTCTTCGTCTCCTTGTTCCTCCTCCTTTTTCGAATGTGATGAACCTTCTCCTTCATTCTCTGCATCATCATTAAGCTCAAAATCAATTTCCTATTTTTATCCATCGGAAAGAACAAGATATTGTTCGTACTCTTCATGAATGGGTGGAAGTGACTCTTTCTAGAGATTGTCTTCTTAATACTCTACTAATTCCTCAAGAGTGGAGAAAACCAAATCTTACACCGATGCCACCAACACACCAGTACATGTTGTTTCTTTCATCTTGGGATGATGAGGAATATCATGAGCAATGAGGAGTAAACCGATAGATTTCATAAACCAACAAGTAATACGTTAAATTGCCTAAAGTTGTTTGTAGGTAACTTTGTAGGTCAACTTCAGACAAGGTTGAGAAGACCCTCCTACCTCGGGAATAGGAGTTGGGGTGGTACTTGGGATATTATAGCCTTGTCTGGAAGATGAATCATTGGGATGTGATGAGTTATCAACCATAAATAATTGACTTCCCTCCTTCTAGCACCCGAATTTTGACAGTGTTAAATATCACTAACATACACAAGATCTCCTTGATATGATTTCCAATTATACGTCACACTATCTTCTGTGGGAGTCTCATCCCAAAATATGGCCCAACTCGCATTCACCTATATATTTTCCTTATCTTAAGAAATTAGTATCATATAGTGGCATGCGTGTTCTTTTGAATGAGAAAGAGAGTGTGGCTTGTGCAATGTTCAATTGTAGATGTATAAAGGTTCTTTAATTACAAGGAAGAGAAACTGAGCTTCTGAAAGAAAGTAATAGTGCTAATCTAGTGGATATGCATGCACATAAAAAAGAAAGAATCATTAGACATCAAGTGAAATAGTTCACATAAATTCTACGATCATTAAATTAATCACAACACATTTCTAGGAAGTTGAGCACCAAATTCACCATAATAGTTCAATTACTTTAGTACATATGAGAGCAAAAATAAACCACAAAAAATTAGAAGAATAGTGTCAAGCATCCATGATATATGCATGAAATGTGATGGTTGAATGGCTTTGAGTATTATGAAAAAGTTCCAAGATACATAAGTATAATGAACATCACTAGCTCTAATAGTGGAGCATTAGAGCCACTACTTTCTCCCCAAAATTACTCTCATTATCTCTCTAATGGCTTGTGGGAGAAGCCAATGTTAAAATTCCTTTTATTGAGTAATGAGGCTCCTTTTATAAGTTGAGGCATGAATTTTCATATCCTCATCAATCTTTACATTTCAAATTTTAATAACTTTTGGACTTCTATAACTCTTGAAATTCCAAATGACTTTGGAATTACATGTATACTTCTTATATGGCTCTTTTGTCCATACATGACCCTTTGACTTCTACTTCTTTGTCTTTACAATAATTACATCATTACATAATGATTTCCACACCATCATGTGGTAAGGACATAACAATTAACAATAATTGATGACTTGGACTGATAGTGACTAATGACATGGACTTTCTTTGCTAGGTGGCAAGACTGCCACATATGTCCTTGATCTTGTATGCAACTTCCATGTCGATGATGTATTAAACCTCCAAAGGGTATTTGATCATACAGAGTCCTTTGGGCTACCTCAATCATCCATATTTCAATGTGTTCTTCATTCTTGAATGATTCCTTTGACTACCCTCTATTCTTGATATCTTCATGCATAATTCCCATGTTATTCCTAGAATACCTGCAAATGAAATCACTCATGGTAAGCAAACATTAGCCTAAAAAATCTCATATCCTAACATGTTTTATGCAATTTGTTTTTGCATGACTTAATAGTGCACTTGGGAAGAGGATGGGGAACTTTTGGGTCCCAGCGCGCACTATGAAAGGTTGAAGCGATGAAGCTTGAAGGATTCAAAATCTGTTCATGATCTGGTGATCAAATTTTAGCTCAAAAATGAAAGCTCCTAGAATGTTTTGAAACCAATGTCAATTCAAATTGTTCATCATTATGAATCCAACGATTTTCATTTCACCATAATTTGACATCGTATTCTCAAGTTATCGCGTGCTGATCATTTGGTCCAGCAACTAAAAAATGAGTAGGTTTGTTGACTTGGAAGCTGATTAGGTTACCGTACTATTGAAATCGTCTAGGGTGACTATGCAAGTATGGACCAATGAGGTTCTTCTAAGTGGAAACCTCATATTGGTTGAATTGATCGTGTTTTGATTGGGTCATTTTTTTTGTGGTGGACCAATTAGGGTGTGCCATGTGGCCCAACCAAACGCCACCACGTGGCACCCCACAATTGGCCAAAATTATGCTAGGGATCAGATGTCCTAGGCAGGGCTCAAACCCATGACCTCTAGTCTACTAACATAGTGCTCTACCAGCCCACCTAAGTTGTGGTTCTTAACACCATAGGGCTTCAACACCTTTTAAATTTTAACTTGGCGTAATTATGGAGGAGGTGTCGAACTGTCAACCCTGACCCCCGGTCACTGCACCACCATAAAACAAACCATAAAATGAGGGGATCTTAGGACCTTATATCGATCCCTATTCATATGTATTCTGTACATGATGATCGATGAGAATAGATTATGAGAGCTAGTAGAGAAGGGGCTTAGGATAGCCCTAGGTTCTAGTCACATAAGCCGACACATGACCGTGGCGAAGGCGCTCGGTGGAGACAACTCTATAAGGGGACTAGACCCAAGCCATACAGCCTCTAACATGACCATGACAGATCAGTGTGAGGGGCTCCAACTAAAATGGTAGCGTTTCTGGGAAAATTAGTCTCTTGTCGAGAGACTAACCCTCTAGGTTTGGCAGCTACCCTAGAAACAACAGTTTAAAGCAATTCAATGAATTTTCCTATGTATGATAGACAAGAGAAAGATAGTGGAACTAACCTAAAACTTCTGCCTAATCCCTTGCTTGACCTCTCTCTCCTTTGGGAAATCCTGCAACTCCTCCCCATACTTAACATGCTTGGAGAGTACCTACACAAGTACAACAACGAAGAACCGTCAAAGCATCGTGATCTATTACAACATAAACATTACAGAATCAAATATATAATGAACAAAATGATAGCATTCATAATTGCATAATCATATGGGAGAAAAATTGAAGAGCTTTATTAATAGAAAGGAGAATTACAACCCAGCTATTTGATCCAACACATCCTCCCAGCTTCAATCCTTCTTCACCTCATGAAATAGCAAGATAAAACTAATAAGAATACAATGTTCTCTCCTCAATTATAAACTAGTAGCACTTACTTGCAATTCACAAAATTCCATCCTCCTAATCTCTTGGATGTGAGATCCTTTCGTAGATGTTTGCAAGGGTGTGAGTCATCCATGGGGATTGATTAGTGTCATTCCACTTGTTACAATTTGTTCCACAAGAGAGGGGAATTATATATGGTTTCCTAATTCCATTAGTCATCCTTGGGCGATTCAGAGAGGCAAGTGGCACTAGAGAAGTTTCTAGAAGATTCCATGAGAAACCAACTAACAAACTATCCTGGAAATTTGTTCATCCTTGCCCATAACACCCTATAGAAGGCTTAAATAGTAGGAATCACACCTTGACAGTGTACCAGTCAGTTTGCATCTCATCTTAATAGTGTAGCAGTCAGTATGGTCCAATTTTGGCACTTTCTGGATGATTTCTGAGATGGAACTTTTGTGGAATGATGCACTCAGATGACTAAGTTCCTTTAGGCTATGAAACAACTCTTTTAAGGGTTGATGAGCCCTAGTTTATTAGCATATAAATTTGGGGTTGATGTGCCCAAATATGTCTATAACAGTTGCTCCCTAAAGCATGAGGTCGTAAATATTCATGTTGGGTGAAATGCTTTATCGTGAGGATCCGAAGTTTCAAACTGGAAGGTGACCTGCATAAGTTACAATACAATATATCATCATAATATGATTTTCGTGATCTAGCTGAGGGAGTCATTCCCATGCTCGGCTTTATAAATTTCATTTCATGTACATAGATCAGATAGTCGTCTGCAGAGACAGACTAGTGATTCTACAGATATAGAGTCATTATCCATGATTAGGATGACTATCTGTGTAGAGCCTTTGTACATTTGATATTTTAATATCCCTGAATATATTGTAGCCTAGATGGATGAAACTAGATTCGGGGTCTTCAAACTCATTCAATCTTCACTTGATGTACAAGTCAAACCATTTGAAGAGATGTTATGAAGTTGAACATGGAAAGACATCGCTTGATTACCAGCCTGTTAACAGACACGAGAGGAATCACCGATAATGATAATGATCCTCAAGGTACTACAATACAATTCTACATGATTTGATGTCAAACACGACACAAAAATTTTCGGTTGAAGGCCATTGATGTCAACCTGTCGCCGGAAGTGAGAAACTTGTCATTGATGTATGCAAGCTTCAAAGCACTGAAAGGGTTGTTTCGAAGTCAACATCTTGGATAATGAGTTGATGTTGACAAGAAGTGACTCATTGTAGGAGAGCCTTGATGTATGCCACTTCTACGACACAAAATGAAGCAAATGATTTTTGAAGGTGAAAATGAAATGAAAACACAAGGTTCAGGAATGGTGGTCATGAAAAAATGAAGGTTGGAGGTATTGCAATGTATGAGACATTAACTGGATGACTTCTCTTGAACATGTTGGCGACACTGAGATGAATTGGTAGTGTTAACCCCAAAATATGGATGGTATGAAAGACCAATGGTATGATGACTGGCGAATGAAATAACCCAACCCAACTCAATCATGGAGATGAAGTGAAAGTGTCATGTTCAAGAGCAACTTGCTACCATAAAGTCTTCAAGTTTTTTCCCCTTTTTTCCCAGTCATTGCTAACCATTACCTCTTTATTTTTGTCAAGCTTAAGGAGGATATGATATTATTGTTCTATAATTCACCCTTTGGGAAAACCTGTCGCTATTTGATGTTTTAATGAGTCTAGCAACAGTGAAACTCTGTCTCATCTAGATGGACACATTTGTCGCTATTATTTTAATGAGTTTAACGACAAGGATAACTCCATCCTTTTCATGTTTAGAGAGTTTGAAAAGGGACAAAAAGAAAACTACATAAGTTATTTTTCATAAAGTAATCCCCGAGGTCAGAAAAAGGATAAAATAATACAAGAGGGATTCCATTTCCAATCTTTTAATGAGTGCGAATGGACAAGCGCTCGACAACCTTTTCTTATTTAGAGAGTTTGAAAAGAGTTTAAAGAGGATTCTCTTTTGAGGAGTGAGTGGTGTCTAGGGTAGTAACTAATTCCAGTGATGTTGGAACTTCTCAAAACATGTTGATTTATCTGAAGAGACTGGCTAATAAGACCACTCATTGCAACTGTTCCTCAAAAAGGGTAAAACAACCAAGTGAAAGCGTATGATCGGCCAAAGTGATGGTGGCGATGGGATGAAAACAACCAAGGCTCATCTAACGAAAGAGGCTGATAGAATGGCAATCACAAGGGTGAAAAATGGAAATGGGTTCATTTTTACACAAGCTTGAACCATAGGGAACTATGCTTGAATGGAAATGGGTTCATTTTTACACAAGCTTTAACCATAAGGAACTATGCTTGGATTTAGTTTCATGTTTATACAAGCATGAAATGAAAAACTATGCTTGGATTCAGTTTCATTTAACGCAAGCTTGAAATGAAAAAGCTATGCTTGAAAATGGTTTTCATGCCCCCAACATGATGAAAGGGAGAGTCTCCTGTAACCATATGGAAGTCTCTGTGGTGAAGCTGGATGGTTATCCAACACCTTTTTGGCCTCGTCCAGATAGACAAAGGTGAATGGGGTGATTCCCTTCGCATAACCTATAGGGAAACTTAACTTTTACCATTACGTGCATGCCCCCAAAGCTTCATTACATTCACCTAAGTAGACTACTCATCGTTATCAGGTGGATAGAATGAAGGTTTTTTTACGAGATCAAGTGAAAGAATCGACTGGGATTTTACGAGATCTAATCAAAGACTCGAATTGGAACTTTGCTCCAGGGGTCCTTGTTTCATTTTTTAACGAGATTGACACAAGACAAGGAACTCTACTCAGATTCCTTGTTTCATTTTTTAACGAATTAGTGTCTTGTTGAATGAATAACCCTCTAGGTTTGGCAACTACCCTTAAAACAATAGTTTAAAGCAATTCAATGATTTTTCCTTTGTATAACAGATAAGAGAAAGATAGTGGAACCAACCTGGATAATTCGCTTAATCCCTTGCTTGATGTCTCTCTCCTTTGGTAGATCCTACAATTCCTCCCCATACTTAACATGCTTGGAGAGTACCTGCACAAGTACAACAAAGAACTGTCAAAGCATCGTGATCTATTACAACATAAACATTACAGAATCAGATATATAATGAACAAAATGATAGCATTCACAATTGCACAATCATATGGGAGAAAACATGAAGAGCTTTATTAATAGAAAGGAGAATTACATCCCAGTTGTCTGATCTAGCGCCATCCTCCCAGCTTCAATCCTTCTTCACCTCATGAAATAGCAAGATAAAACCAACAAGAATACAATGCTCTCTCCTCAATTAGAAACTATCAGCACTTACTTTCAATTCAAAAAATTCCAGCCTCCCGATCTCATGGATGGGAGATCCTTTTATAAATGTTTGCAAGGGTGTGAGTAATCCATGGGGATTGATTACTGTCATTCCACTTGTTACAATTAGTTTCACAAGAGAGGGGAATTGGAGATGGTTTCCTAATTTCCTTAGTCATCCTTGGGCGATTTACAGAGGCAAGTGACACAGGAGATGTTTCTATAGGATTCCATGAGAAACCAACTAAAACAATGTCCTAGAAATTTGTCCATCCTCACCCATCACACCCTAGAGAAGGCCTAAAGAGTATGCATCACACCTTGACATCATACCAGTTAGTATGCATCTCACCCTGGTAGTGGAGTAGTTAGAATGGTTCAGTTTTGGCACTTTCTAGATGATTTATGAGATGGAACTTTTGGGGAATGATGAACTAAGATTACTAAGTTCCTTTAGGGTATGAAACAACTCTTTTAGGGGTTGATGAGTCCTAGTTTATTGGCATATAACTTTTGGGTTGATGTGCCCAAATATTACTAGAACATGTAGGTTGTTGGCCTGGCCCTCGGTGCCATAGGTATTAATTGAACCAAGACTTGGAAGTTTAGGGGCCAAGGCTGGTGGGGGTGGGTGGTTAGCCCTAGCCCCCGGCCACATGGCCCATGTGACCATAGTTTCCACATTTAAGTGTTATTGGACAACTTAATTATCCAACAAAGTGCACCATCAGTGAGTGAATTTTTGACCATTGCAATGGAAAACAAGGTGAATTTGTAGAAAAGTTAGCTTGTTAGTCTGATTTTTAGGATGGATAACACAAAGATTAAAGGGGGAGATCTTGTAAAATCCATTATTGGGAGAGTTTTTTGCCTTCTAGAGCTCAAGAAGAGTCTATCTAGGTGTTTTTGGACATTTTTGATCCAATGGTAACCTCTATTTTCTTATTTGCGCATATCTAAAGAGAAGTTTTTTAGGTTCAATTCCATGGATGTATGGATCAATTAGTGTTTTGAAGAAGTACTTGAAGGTGTTTAATCATGGAGAAGGCCTTGCAGGGGATTTCTTACCTTCAAATGTTTAGTGTAGTAGTTTCTACTTGTAGGGCTTGGCTCATCTATTCTTTTCTCAGTATATCTTGTTTAGGAAATATTTCTTTTGTATTTGAACATGTAATTGAAGTACTTGTATGCTCATGTCTGCTCATTTTTAGATCATGTACTGGGTATTTGTAGGAGACACCTTTATTTGATGATGGTTTCATGACGGACTGTAGGTTTTCATGATGTTTATAGTGAGAGTTCTTTGTAGGAGAACGTTTCCTTGAAAGGGAAACTAGCCACATGTTTTATCAGCAAACTTTATGTGTTCTTTTCCACTAAATATATGGAGCAGTCTAGCTATGTTGGTAGGATCAAAGATGTAGCCTAGGAGGGGTGAAATATATCACCAACTTCTTTTTTGTTTCTCTTAATGAATGCTTGTATGAGTTAAATAATGATATGTTGTTTTGTTTTAAGTTTACATGAAGAACTAACTCATAGTCCTTGAATAGACCTTTGAAAACTTGTTTTGTTATAAGACCCATTTTTCCTTGCAAAGCATAAAGAGAAGAATCATTTTTATTGACAAAGAAACTCTCCCCCAATTTCACATCAAATTTGTATTAGAGGAAGCCTTGACCAAGTTGCAAGAATGGGCAAGAAGAGTTTCCAAGCGCTAGAAGATATGAATTTTTCTCTTCGAATGGAGAAGATTGAATTGAGAAGAATGTTAGAAATTCATAAAGAGGAGAAGATGCATATGCACCTTTAGTTGAAATGTGTGCTTGAGGAACAAGTTGCTGAAAGTTCCACTCCAGTGATAGCAAAGGAAACCTCCAAACTGAAGCCAATATGCAAGCATGGCTTAAACAGAGGTTATGGACCTTATGAGGAAAATTATTCATGTGTTGGTTGGTAAGAGTTGGTGGCTAGAGTCATATACAAAGTTTTCATCATCATCTAAAGCAGAAAAGGTGGTTGGAAAGTTCAAGGAGGTAATTAGTATTTCAAGTTCAAATCATTCTATTTATGTTCATAACAGCTCTTTTGCAGCATTTGAAAAGCATACCAAAGGAATTAGTATGAATTTATTATCTAAAATGGGTAATGAAGGAGGGGGACTTGGAATCAATCGCCAAGGGATCACCAATCCAATCATGGTACAAGAGAGACCAAAATATCAAGGATTAGGATATGGTCAAACAAATTTTGCTAAATGCTCCAAATGGTTTGGGGAATTTAAGTCATCAGAGGAGTATATATCACACAAAGATGGTGGTGAAAATGTTAATTTGTCTTCTAAAAGAGATGAATGCCTTAAAGGACCTTGCATGTCATCATCCACTCACATCATCAAAGCTCCAACCCAAGGGATAGGTATAAATCTCATGGGTGTCTTCCAAATGATGGTAATTTTGACTATTTGTGGAACATGTATCCTTGCACTTTCTGTGATGCATTTTAACATTGTTTGTATGTCTGTGAGAAATGTATGGTAATGATAAAAGGAATGGATAACATTCTTGGCATCAATCATGATGAATCGCCTTCACATTTCAGATCTTTCTTGTCGGCAAGCAAGAGAAAGTACTTTTGTACACATTGCAAGATGTGTGGGAATGGGAATGAACGATGTTGGAAATTTCATCTAGAGCTTCATTCCAAGAATGAAAAAGATATTATGCAAACCAATTCAAAGGAAGAAAGAGGTGATAAAGAGGAATAAAAACCTTCAAAGAAACGTTGATGCAAAAAGAGAACCCATAAGCCTAGGAGAGGCAGAGATTGGGTAGATTGCTTGTATAGTTTGTTTTTCCTTTCTAAATTGTAAAAGCTTATTGTTTTTTACCTTTTTTGGGTAGCTTTTAAAGTGAACAAGAATACTCACTATGGATAACAATTATGTTTTTCATTAACATGTTATGTTATTGTCTTGTTTAAAAGTGCAAATGTTTGAGGACTTTTGGAATGTACAATGTTTGTCATCCAAGTTTGTGTACATTTTGTCATATACTCACTGATGCAATTATTGAAGATGAAACTTATTGTGAATAGAATCTGTGTTTAATATTGTACAATATGATTATGTTTTTGTAGAAAAATCAAATGGTGTCATTGATTTTTTGCAGCATTGTACTTTTGTGTACAAGCTTAGTTTAAGGATGGTAAAGCAACTTTGTATTGCTTTTGATTTCCAAGATGGAAAATATAGTTTTTCTTAAATAATTGAACTTTAAGATGAAGTTATTTGAGCCATGAAATATGGGGTTAAAGAGAATTTTCATATTCCACTCATCAGTGTTTTTGTTCCTGCATCAACAATAGGAATTTTTCCTCAAATTTTAATAGGAGAGTAGGTATTCACAAAGAAGATAGGTGAAATGCCTTGATTGAAGCTTCAAGGGAACCATTGAAAATAGAGAATTATGGATTGAGTTTTTGGGTAATTTTTAGCTTCGGCGCCATTTTATTTACTAGAGAAATAAATTTTTGGAGTCCAAACCTTCCAAGTGGCGAGGTATAATCCGGTGATCAAATTTTGAATCAAACATGAAAGTGCCTAGAATGTTTCCAAACTAGAGTCAAGTTGAAGTGTTCATAGTTCTGAATCCAATGAAGTCTGTTTTAACTCAATCCCAGATCTTATGCTCAAGTTATCATGTTCTGGTCATTTGGCCCAACAACTAAAAAATGAGCAAGTTTGGTGATTGGGATACCATGCTGCAGACATCATCCAAGATAAATATATAGGTACAAGCCAATAAGCCCCTGTCAAGTTGCAACCTCATGTTGGTAAAATTTCTCATGATTTTATTGGGTCATATTTTTCGTGGTTTACCAATTAGGGTGTGCCACATGGCCCAACCAGATGCTGCCGCGTGGCACTCCGTGGTTCGCCAAAATTATGATAGGGTTTGGATAGCCTTCGCATGCCTCAAATCCCCAGCCTTAGGTCCACTAACGTCGCACTCTATCAATCCTCCCAAGCTGTGGTTCTTAATAGCATAGGACTTCAACGTCTTTTAAATTTTAACTTTGCACAATTTTGGAGGAGGGGTTGGCCTTTCAGCCTTGGTTCCTAACCACTACACTACCATACAACTAGGTGTAAAAGGAGGGGAGCTTATGGCCTTAGCCTGACCCCTAGTCATAGGTCTTTTGTGGATGAACATTGAGGAGAGTGGAGTATGAGAACTAGTAGACAAGGGGCCTAGGATAACACCAAGCTCGGGTAGCGTAAGCCTACATAAGACTGTGGCAAAAGTGCTCGACGTAGGGAGATCTGTAAGGCGACTATCCCTAGGCCACATGGCCTCCAACGTCACCATTATAGATTGGTGCAAAGGGATTCGATGGAAAGGATGGGCCATTGGCTCGACCCTTGCCCCCATGGGTATTAACATAAATATGAGCTAGAAGTTAAGGGGTGAAGGCCAACCATGGTAGGTGGTTAGCCCCAGCCCCCAACCACATGGAGCATGTGGCCATAGTTTCCACGCTTAAGTGTTATTAGATAATTTAATTATCCAACAAAATGAACCTTCAGTGGGCAAATTTTTCACCTCCACAACAGAAACAAGGGTGAGTTTGTAGGACAATTAGATTGTTAGTCCAATTTGTAGGATCGATAATAGAGAAACTAAAGGGGGGGAGCTTGTTGAAGCCATAACTAGGATATTTTTGGCCTTTTGGATCTTCACAAAAGTCCATCTAGTGGTTTTTGTACATTTTGTATCCAATGGTGACCTTTATTTGCTGATTAGAGAACATCTAAAGAGACATTTTGCAGGTTCAAGTCCATGGATTTATAGATTAACTAGTGTTTTGAAGTATTTCTTGAAGGTGTTTGAGCATGAAGAAGGCCTTGAAGGGGTTTTCTTACTTTAGATGTTTACTGCAACAATTATTACTTGCATGGTTAATCTCATGTATTATTTTCTCCCTATATCTTGTTGAGGAAAGCTTTCTTTTTTATTTCAATGTTGAATTGAAGTAGTTGTATGCTTGTGTATGCTCATTTCCAGATGGAGTATTGGGTTTTTGTACGAGACACCGTTATTTGTTGATGGTTTCATGGTTGACTATAGGTTGGCATGATGTTTATAGTGAGAATTATTTGCAGGAGACAACTTCCTTGAAGGGGAAACTAGCGACTTGTTTTATCAGGAAACTTTATGTACTCTTTTCCACTAAATGTAACCGAGGAGGGGTCGACACTATCACCAAATTATTTGTTGTTGATATTCATGAATTCATGTATGAGTTAAATGAGGATATTTTTCTTATGTTTTAAGCTTACAGGAAGAACTAACTCATAGTCCTTGAAGAGACCTTTGAAAATCGATTTTGTCATAAGACCCATTTTTCCTTGCAAAGCGTCAAGAGAACAATCATTTTTAATTAAGGAGAACCTCTCCTCTAATTTGAGATCAATTCATGCACTCAAAAATAAAGAAAACACTCAAGGGAGGGTGTAGGGTTTAGGTCTGAAGGATGAAGAAATAACATTTAGTCTTCGCAAGTGTTCATTTTGCTCAAGGGAGACATGGAGCGATAGGGCACACTACTGTTTAGTCAATTTATTGTTATCTAAATTGCTAGTATTAATTGTCAACCCGGGGCTCGTAAGCTGATGAAGTGAGGGTGTACTATATGT
>APFE030112339.1:9081-20619 GCA_000404065.3 Pinus taeda
TCAAGATACATAGTGCTGGATACATGAATGATTACTCAAAGTTGCATTGTTGGAGACATGATGATGATGAGTTCTTACCTATATAATGATAGGTTGATACTTACATATGTTGATTGATGCAGATGTTCCCAAGTGATGATACTTGGATCATGCAGATCTCGATGTTGATGAGATGGCTATAGTGTTTTTCACATATGATTTTGTATGTCATATGGAGAATTATGTTCAAAAGGATGAGTTGATGCAGACGTACCTTGTTATAGGTTATGAACATATACAGGTTGTTGGTCTAGGTGTTGTTTTCAGATGATTATGGAGTAGATCATACATTGTGTATGATAGTTTGTCATGTAAAGGTCATATCAAGTCTCATGATGTAATAGTTTGTCTATATCTATTGTAGTCATTTGATGAATTCCTTTTGGTCATATGATGTAATTTGTAAACCCACTATGCATGGGAAGGATGATGTAATATTTCAATCATGTACAAACATTTGGTATATTGTATATCCCCACTTGATTGGGAGATGGATGTATGTATGAGTCCTTGGTGATAGGAAGGTCATTTATGATAGAGTCATGTTCTTCTTGTAGAACATCTTTTTGCAGACCTTGCTTACAGTCAGGGGGAGCATGAACAACACACTTTAGCAGAGCAAAGACTTCAGCATGTACTTAGAGGGAGCATGGACAGATTGGTACACCTTGGCATATACAAAGGGGGAGCTCATTCAGAGATTTCAACAGGTACTCAGGGGGAGTATGGACAAAGGAATGTTTATCAAGGAAAGAGAATATCTTGGTCCGCCCTTTGCCCTTGATGTCAAAGGGGGAGAGTGATTTGGCATTGTTGCCATGAAGTCCAAAGGGGGAGATTGTTGGCATTATGATGCATGTGTTGTACTTGATGGCAACCCACTCGTAGAAGAACAACTCACTTATATATAACTAGATGAATCTACAGAAGAGATATCGGATGTGATAGAATACATGGGATGCAGGACAGCTCAAAGGAATCAAAAGACAGTTCTCAGTACAACAAGTTAGCTTTGCCATGATGTCCAAAGGGGGAGATTGTTGGCATTATGATACAAGTGTTGTCCTTGATGGCAACTCACACAGATGACAGATCATAGTGCAGCAGATCAGTAGCAAAGAGTTGATGATCAGACTACAAAGAATGAAGAAAGAAGAGGTTATACGCAGGTTCACTATGTACCAAGTCATGTATTTACACAGGTTCGCTATATACCAAGTAGGGTATACACGCAGGTTATACACACAGGTTCGCTATATACAAAGACGTGTATACACGCAGGATTGCTGATCAAAAGTCGCTTATGCGTATGCACGCACTTTCATGCATGGAAAAGCGCGTACATATGGGAAAGCTTATTTTTGGGTCCGTGGTATTTAGACCTATGGTTTTGGTCCTTGGTATTGCGTCCGAAGTGTTGAACCCAGGTATTGGGTCCCTCTTATTGGTTCTCAATGGTTTTGGACCATGGTATTGAGTAAGGCCTAAGACTATAAAAGGAGAAGAAGATCATTAGGCAAATGTATTGAGAAAGTCTTGAATATATGATGACGTATGAGATCCAGTATGCAGGTTATGGGTTCATGATGCTTTGCTTGATCTAAGCTAAGGAGGAATCTAAGCAGTTGATGGACAACAAGATCTAAGGATAGATCAAAATCTAATGGCTTGGAATGAATCATCTCTATACGGTTTGATCATGCTTATTCTAGATCTGTATACTAACGCATGTAATGTTCTGTAAATGTTATGATCTAGGTATAACTCAAGTTTGGAATATCTGCAAATCATGAATGAATATTTACAGACATATACGCTGGTTGACTATGATACAAGTGCGTACATACGCAGGTTAGAAACATCTAAGTAGCCTATACCATATGAGCTTTGATGTTTGAAGTTACAGGTGTTTCTGGTTGTTGATGATTGTTTACTGGTGTCAGTATTCTGCATATTCAGTTTGGTTGATTGTGTTTAGCTTCAGTGTTGATGGATGAGATCTATAATAGATCAGGATCATAATGACTTATCTTTATGTGATTTAATGGACTAGATCTGGTTGCTAACATATGTATTATCCTTATATATGTAATGATCTGGGTATGTCTGAAGTCAGGAAGTGCAACAAAGTTATAATTAAGTAATTAATGACATATACACTGGTTTGCTTTGATGAAGTTGCGTATACATGCTGGTTCGGCACTTCCAAGTAGCATATGCACTCTGATGCATGATTTTTTATGATACAGTTGGCTATGAATATTGTTGCAGAGTTCAATGTTCTACTCTGTGTTCTAGTGACTGCATTTTGTTGACAGGGTTTCAGTGATTCAGTATTGGGTGATTCAAAGATTGATGATGCTAGTATTGATTGATTGTGTGCTTCAATGATATTGATGGGTCCAGAATGAAAATTGGATGAAATATGGCCTTCAGATTATGATGTTGTGTTACATGAGTATCCAGTCTGAAAATTTCTGAAACGTGGTACTTGGAGGAAGAAAGAGAAGGTTGTAGCTTTCTGTAGGTTAGCACCTATGTACTAGTACATCAGCTAGTACAAGAGCAAAGGGGGTGGTAGCTCCCTTCCAGTAGCAGCTGGAAAACGAGTAAAGGTTGGAGCATTCAGTAGGCCAGCACCTACGTACTAGTAAATGCATCGGCTAGTACAAGAGCTAAGGGGGTTGTAGCTCCCTTCCAGGAGAGTCTAGAGAACGAGAGAAGGTTGTAGTTGCAGGTAGAAGCCTGCATACAAGTATAAGACTGCACCAGTATAGAACCATTGTAAAAAGAAGTTTCTTATTAAAAAGAAGATTTAGACGACTTGCAGCAGGTGGTTTTCACCCACATTGGGTTTCCACCTTACATCATGGTGTTCATGTGTGCTTCTTATGTGTGATGCTATGTTCTATCTTACTGCTCCTATTTACTGTTCATATGGTTAATAGTGTTTTGATGCACTCATAAAGGATCAACTAACTGAATCATAAGTTTACTAGATATACGCTTGTTGCATTACACACAGTTGCGTATACACGCGGTTTGCCTTAACTGAAGTAGCATATATGAATCTTAATATGGAAATGAAAAAGTTATATTGATTTAATAATACTAATTCACCCCCCCCTCTCAGTATTATTTCCAACAGAAACACGGTACTTTCCATCATCGCCCATCTCGATCCGCATCTGGAGATCCTTCTCCTCCAAGGTACTGAAAAGATTCTTGTAACCTGACATGTGGAATGAAGCTCCATTGTCCAGGTACCACACACATCCCACCATGGAAGAAACCATGCATGCGATAAGCGAGAAATCCAACTCAAACTGTGAGGCCAGTGCCTCACCATTAGATCCCTTCGAGGAACACTTTTTGGATTTCTTCTATGGACAATTTGTAGCATAATGACCCACTTCATGACAATGAAAGCATCGCACTTTCGATTTGTCAATCTTCTTCCCACCATGGGAAGAACCGGATTTGGGATGGGACGCCTTCCCTTTCCCTTTCCTCGCCTTACTTGCTAAGGCTAGATTTTCCTCATCATCTTGCTTCGATGAGGATCCATCTTTGGCGCTTCTTCTTATTCCTCCTGCATCAGATCCAACCAAAGTCATTCCCAATCTGGTAGTTTTTATCTTCCATTGACCGAGTCTTGGTAGCTATGCTAGCTCTTAGGAAGATCAAGGAGTGCAAGACTCACCATGTCATCATCAACGGTCGTGATCCCTACACTTCCAAGCTCATCCTTGCAGGTGGTGAGCTTGTTCAAATATGTAGAGATCGTGTTGCCCTTTTCACACTTGATCTTACGAAGCTTTTCTTTTAGCGCCAACTTCCTCTGATTGCTGCTGTTATGATATAAATCTTTCAATGTTTTCCATATCGAAAACGGTGTCTCCTTCCCATGGAGGCTCGAGACAATGTGGTCTCGAATTCCCTCTAGGAGGATTCTCCTTGCTCTAGCCACACATTTCTTCCATTCTTCCAGTTGAGTAGCATCAGTTGGCTTGGGGAATTCTTGATCAATGAAGTCCTTTAGAAAGTTATCCTCTAATACTGCCTCCACGTGATCCTTCTAGGCTATATAATTCGAGCTATCATCAAGGGCATACTCGAGTATTAAACTGCTGAACACCATTGGTGAAATTGAGATGTGATAAAAACTCGATTTCTATATTCAAGAACCACAACCTTTGAACTCCTCCTTCTTGTATACTGTTCTTCACCTTGACCACCTTTGCTCCGATACCATGTAGAAATTCACACTGTAGATCAACTAATTATGCAATATACTAAAACACAATGCAAGATCTACTTCTACAACACTTTGTAGAAGCTTAATCGAATTTAGCAAGATCAAGATAACACATATAACTGAGAATGAGAAATCAATCACACATAACACAAAATAAATAACCCGGGGAAAGCCTCAGCCTAAGACCGCAACTCTGTATTATCATACAAGTGGAAATATTGTTCAAGTTACAAAAAGAATCAGCTCTCAAGCTATCATGCTCTCTCTGCAACCAAACAATACAACTTACAGACTGAATAGAAATAGTATATGTCCTTGTCAAGCCCTCCAAGCCTCCTATTTCTTTGCATAGTTTTTGTTGGGGTTCAGTGAAGCCACATGTGTGAATTGGCCTCATCACACTCACAAAACCTGAAGAAGTAACTGCGTAATCCTCAAGGAAAGAATTCCTTTTGCATGCAAGGATTATTCGCAATGGAATATTCTAGCAACTGATAATACACTGCCCCTCCATCTGATCTCAACTGGGTCTCTGTATGAACTGACATGCATGAGTTATTTATGAGAGAATACTCAGTTATCTGAAGTGCAATAGTTACATGCATGCAAGCATTAACTAACTGAAATTACATTAATTCAACAAAATGTTTGAATTAATCTAACTGGACTTGTCTGAGTTAACTAAGTCAACTAATTACAACTCAATATTACAGCTCATCCTTATCTCTTTAACTGATGGATAAATTCCTCAATTAATGGAGAAACTATTGCATGTCCCCACATAGACTTCATGTTTGATTTTCCTTAACTAATTAACTCAAGATGAATTAATTAATTAATTTACATATAGCTGCTAAGATCAAATTCGAATTTTACTTCACTATTTTAGTTTAGGGAGTAACTAAAATAGGAAGGTATCCCGAAATGCTATTTATAGAATGCTATTTTTAGCACTCCCATTTTTCATTCCTTATAGCTATGTTCAACACTAGTTGATCTGCTATTTATAACAGTGCTATTTTTAGCATTTCTTGTTTCTATTTTCAACACCTAACTCCCTCTTCCTGCCTATAAATTCATCCTCCTCCATTCGCAAATGGTTGGTCTCTGATTATTTGCACCCTTATGCTGAGATAGTGCCTACAAGTTATTCACTTTGGCTTGGAGAAGGATTGCTTGGAGAGCTTGAGCTTGGACTTGGACACTCACTCAAGGAGGGCTACTAACATCAAGGCCTGGGTTGTATGCTTCCTCTTTTGTTTATTAATATATACAACAATTGGTTCAGTTTCCATAAATGCTTGTGTTAATGCTTCATTTATCTTAATTCTCTTTGATCTGTTAAGTGGATTACATTTGATTATGCTTGTTACACTTTTATGCTTTGTTGTGTGTTTAGCCTCTTGTGCAGGTATTCAAATGCTGTGAGCAACAAGGAATGAACCTTAGGAGCAAGTGATCAAGATCTTCAACAAAGGAGTGCATTATAACATCAGAGCGAGGTAGGTCTCCTTCCTATTCTCTTATTTCATTTGTAATTTAGGAAAGTGTCTTGTAGATTGTCTCATTTGTTCTAGACCCACCCAATGGGCTAGAGGGATCGTCTCTGTCCGCAGAGAGGATTTACCTACACAACAAAATGGTGACTCCAATGGGGAAGCTATAACCTTTCCATCCATTTCTTTGATCTGATCCTCTGATGAGTTTGACCAAACACCGATTTATCAGCTTGTGTGCATTACTGTAGGTTTATACAATCATTGATTTTTACTTGAGAGTGTTGAGTCTGGTCTGATTTTTGAAACTTTTTGTTTTTTCCTTCTTTTCCTTGCCCAATGCGTTTTCTGTTTTTACAGAAGCGCTACTGGCGCTGATTTTGGATTAACAGTCATGTTGCTTTGCCTTTCAATGATAGTTTGCCTATCATAGGTGCGTTGATCCCAAAGGCTATAAAAAATTAGGGTTTCCTCTCATTTTCAATGTGTCTCAACCTTTATGAGTGTTTTTCCAATGTGATCTCATTGTGTTTGCTTTGATTGTTGTCCTTTAATGGTTGCTGCTGTCTCTTTGCTTCTGTTGGTGTGTGATTGAAGTTAGATTGTCTTCTAGGGTTTCTAGGTCTAGGTTACCCTTCACTCATCACTTGGATTGTCTTTGTGACATCGGTTGTCTCCATTTAGGAGTTTTACTACAATCGGGACACCATTTTCAAGTCTCTTTTGGCTCATATTTGTGAAGTGGTTTTCATTAGTATTGGATCATATTTGTCCTTTGAAAATTACTTTTGCTCCATTGTTAAACATAGATTACAATCGTTTGCTTTGGTGAAACTGAAAGTATATGCTTGTTTTGATTTCGTTGTTTCGAAAAGAAAAGTGAAAGTATGTCTCCATTTAAGTGTTTTTGAAACGATTTTTGTTTTATTTGAAACCAAAGTGAATAAAATCTTCATTTTAGTTGTTTTGAAATCCATTTTTCCTTTTCTTATGCATTAGTTTGCATTTAGGACAGTGAAAAGTGAAAATATTTTTTACTTTGTTATTGCATTTGAAAGACGAAAGTGAAAGTTAGTGGAAGGCATGTTGTTTGATGCATTATTGATTGAGTTTCTTCCCTTGGTTAGTCTAGCTTTCATTGAAGTGGAAAATTTCCTTTTCTCATATAGTTGCATCTTAGGGATTTAGGTGACATCATTTTGAGTCCAAAACTAAAAATTAATTGAACATAAAATTAAAATTTACCTCAATTAACCTAAGGAGAATTTGGAACTTAACTCAAACATTTAGAGGTCTAGGCTAGAGACATGTTCCGATGTCTATAAACCTAGCAGCTGTCATTAATTTCCTGCATTGTATCCCGGGGGTGAAATCCCATTCCAGTACGGAAGTATATCGGAGGTTCTCCAATACTCCGGGGTATATCAAAGGCACTCTAGTATGGCAAGCATATCAGAACGCTCTCACCAAACGATTATGCATTAGACATCGCTAACATGGACTTGTGCTCCCCGTACCATCATGTATATATTGGGAGATCCCACTAGGTTGTTATCCTTTGGGCCACAGGTAACCTAGTCAGTCGCCTTGTAAATGTGATACACCAAACACAACATTAAGGGAGATTGGTCATCGTACGTTAAGTCCTTGGTTTCAGATAAGGTGTATATTGCGGTTCACGGATACTTGGTAAACCCTTTGGCCTAGTTACCCCTTTTGATTTCTTTACGGTTAATTTCTAAAATTAATTAACCACATAACAACATCCTTCCTGTGGAAATACTCCTTAGTAGATCTTAGGTTAATACCAATGGGAACATTTCTTGAATCTACCAACTAAGGAAATCCCCCTGATGGGAATCCTAGTCATTTTCCTTTTTTGGAAATGTTGGTGCTCCCTATATGGAAATATTGTCCCTTCCTTGATTGACCATTGATCTGCTAGTTTGGTTATTTTCGACCTCGGTGATTCCGAGTGTCCAAATTGATTTTCAACCGATTTCTCCTCCACCTGAACAAGATCAAACTCATGTTGATCCTAAAGTTGACCCCTCACCTTCTTTGCCAATTTCTTCACCCCGTTCTTCCTCTTTTCCTTGTGAAAGTCTGGATTCTAGTAACCAGGGAGCTAAGAAGAAGAAGAAGAGGATGAAGAAGAAGACGAAAAATAAGCAAGGGGGCAACCAAGCAGCCATTGCTACGGATGCAAGTGATGTAGAAAAATCTTCCAACCAGCCCATGAAAGTAAAATCCCCTTGCATGTTATGTAAGGGTGATTGCCTTCTTTGAATTTGTCCTGGTATTCCCAAGATCTAAGAAGTGTGGTCCATAGGTTCACATCAACCTTTGTCATCATCCTTTGGGGTTCATGTTGGCGACAAACCCTCAACTAGTAATAATAAGGTCCATGGGAAAAAGGAAAAATTCAAATTTCCATGTAAGTAGTGTGAAGGTAATAATCCCATTCACATTTGTCTTCTTATGGATGAAGGTTTCAGAGAGTTGGAAAACGTTACAGCTTATCAACCTCGTCTTTCGGCTGGGTATCGAAAGCTTTCCCCCGATCCTTCACTAGTTGATCTAGTTATTTATCAAAAGTCATCTTTGGTCAACCCTGCTCTATCTGAAAGTGAGTCTCATGAGTCCGTTCTGAACCAACCATTGGTTGAGAAAACAGTAAACTTGGCTCCACATTCAGTTAACCATACCTTTCCAGTAGAGAGTGAATCTCATACTACTCAGGTTCTTCTGGTTTCTTCAGTTTTGAATGAATTGCAGGTAAATCCTCCCATTCCCGAGGTGCATGAGAGCAGTTCTCTAGTTCCCATAGCGCAAGAGGGTAGCTCTCACATCCCTAGGACACCCCCTCCAAGTAGTTTAGTCACTTATTTTGATTGGAGTCGACTGAAAGGATATCGTCTTCCATCTTATGTGCCTTTCCATATTACAGTACAAGCTTACCATATGGCCATACCTAGCATAGTCATAGACGAGGGCACATCTGTTAGTATTTTGTCCTCAACTGCTTAGCAAGCTTTAGGTTCTCAGTAGGTTGTACCCATCACCTAGAATCTGTTAGCTTTTAACAGAGCAACCAGTCAACCATTAGGGATCCTTCCTAAGTTACCTATTACTTTGAGAGGAAAGATTGTCTATATAGACCTGATGGTTTTCCAAGGCCTGTTGGATTTTAATTTACTCCTTGGCTGTGACTATGTTTATGTCATGGGAGCTCTTGTATCTTCTCTCTTTTGTGTGATGTGTTTCCCACATGAAAGAAGAATTGTTATCATTGATCAACTTACATTCATTGGTCCTTAATCAACCCCCAATCAACCATCATCCCTAAATGGTTCTTATATGAAAGCAATATCCCCCCCGCCACAAGTTAATTATGTGGCCACCTGTTCCATGCCCACATCTACTGACAATTTAGTAGGTGATGTAGTACATCATGTATTGGGGGCATAGGAGTCCAATTTTTCATTTGGATCCCTGGACATGTATCCCTTCCAGAGTGTTGTTCTCCCATCTGATGAGAACCTCTTGGAAGCCATGGCCTCTTTTAGTCTGTGATCAAATGCTTGGAGCAGAGTTCCTTGTCTTGTGTCAAGCTCGTTAAAAAATGAAACAAGGGCCACGAGGATAGTTATTTTACTATGTCAACCTCGTTAAGAAATGAAATAGGTCCCATGAGGATAATTCTTTTACTGTGTCAACCTCGTTAAAAAATGAAAGAAGTCCCTATGAGCATGGTTCTTTTCCTATGTCAAGCTCAGTGAAAAATGAAACAAGATGTCATGAGCATGGTTTGTGTCCTGTGTCAAGCTGGTTAAAAAGTGAAACAAATCCCCTTCCAATTCGTGTCTTTGATTAGATCTCATAAAATCCCAGTTGAGTCTTTCACTTGATCTCGTAAGTAAACCTTCATTCCATACCCCTGTTAGTAACTAGTAATCTACTTAGGTATATGAAATGAAGCTTGGGGAGCATGTACATCGAATTGAGTCATTATGCTGGGGGCATGCAAATTTATCTCAAGCATAGTTTATCTTTGTTTCAAGCTTGTGTAAAAATGAAACCAAACCCAAGAATAATTTTTTATCATGTTTCAAGCTTGTGAAAAATGAAACCATCCTCAAGTATACTCAAGCATTGTTTCCCATGTTTCAATCTTGTGTAAAAATGAAACCATTCCCACTTTACATCTTGTGATTGTCGTTTTTATCAGCCAATTTTTGCTAGATGAGCCTTGGTTTTTTCATTCCATCACCACCATTTCTTTGGCCGATCATATGCTTTCACTTGGTTGTTTTACCATTACCTGAGGAACATATGTAATGAGTGGTCTTATTAGCCAACCTCGTGACCCTTACATGTTTTAAGCAGTTCCATCATGACCAGAACCAGTTGCTATACTTTTATACCACTTGTTTCAAAATCATAAAAGTAAATGAAATAACATATACTCGGTATAAGTTTAACCCTTTTTCGAACTAAGATAGACTATTGTACGAAAAAGGAACACCTTAGTCGAACATGACTAGGAGGTTCTCTTGAATATTGTTTTCTACCTTTTTAGGTTCGAGAGACAAATTACGAAAAGGAACTTGATGGAGTTTTCTTTTTCGTCTCTTTTTCAAACTCTCTAAATATGAGTTTCTCTTCTATCGAGCTCGTAAAAATTAAATGATGAAAGCCTTGTCACCATGACAAGACTAAGTTTATCCTTCCTAGGACTCGTAAACCTTACTAGGATGGATTCATTTGAAGAATGAACTTATACAACAAGAATATGCTATCCCCTTCAAGCTTGTGATTAAAAATAGTTGGGGTACTCACTAGAAATAGTGGGGAAAAAAGTGAAAGTGAGACATCTCTTATATAAGCAACATGTCACTCTTGAACATGACACCTATATGTTTCTCGTGAAAGTGAGACATCTGATTATTCCACTTCGTCGTCATGACCCTTGGCCCTATGTTGAGTCAAATGCTGCCACAGTCCGGAGTCGTATCACTAATATGTTCAAGAGAAGTCCTATCTACAATTTACTACCTATACATTGTCTGACCTTTTACCACATTCCTGGATCATACTCGTTTATTCCACTTTATTCCTTGTTTCGTCTCGATGATGAGGGAATCATTATGGCCCTCCTTCGACGGGTCATTTCCTGTCGATTTCAGCTCATTATCTAGGAAGATGACTTAGAAGCTCTCTTTTAGTACCTTAGAGCTTGCATGCCTTAATGGTAAGTTCTTCGCATTTGACGACATGTTTTCCTCATTGGCCTCCGATAAGATGATTCGATGAGTGTTCGACTTCAGCTTCATTTTCACATTCACAAATTGTACTATCGTACCTTGAGAGACATTTTCATTATTGGTGGTTTCTCTTGTGCCTATTAACGATTCACATCATTGGTCGGTAAACAAGTGGTTTTCTAGCATGTTCAACTTCGATGCATTTATTCATAGGTTAGAATTCGTACTTTTATCGGGTTGGGATGGAGTGCAAAACCTTGAGTTTTGTCTAATATAACTTAGGCTACGTGGAGTTATGTATTATTCATGATTGTATACATGGTTCCTCTATACGGATGGCTGTGACCATGTTACGTAGTAATTTGTCACCGTTGGTCACCGTCCTTGTTACCCCCCCGCTGTCACACATTGGAGGACACATTTACGGACCTGTGACCAGTGACATAACTTGAAAACACTTGCATTGAGGTCTCCTGAG